>PVJL010003167.1:0-166853 GCA_004026885.1 Lyroderma lyra
TGTGTGTGTGTGTGTGTGTGTGTGTGTGTGTGTGTGAAGGGAGGGACGTAGTTCCTGAGAGGCTTCTGGAGGCTGAGCACAGGGCCTCACACATGAGTAGGACACAATGGTTACAGTGGACCCCAGCTAGGGGTGATGGGGGTAGGGTTCTGGGGTGGGGTGGGGAGAGGTGAAGACAGACTGGGGAGTACAGGAGGGGTTTCCTAGGAAACCCTCAGAACAAGTGGGTGTCCCCTAGAGTGAGGCTAGTGGAGGAGGGGTGATGCAGGGTGTCTGTTAGGGAGCCCCACAAGGAAAGCAGCGAGGCCCTAAGAGAGGGCAGTCACTGGGCTGAGGAGGGGAGGAAGTTTCTGGAAGAGGTAGCCCAGGGCTGCCTAGTCCATATCCAGACCTGGTATCAGCACCTGCCCCCGGCCTATCCCCACAGGCGGCCCATCTCCCCTAGGCCTAAGGTGGCTTCATCTGCTTGGCCTGGGCTCAGCACTGGAGCCTGTCCTGGTGGGTGAGGGGCTCAGCTCTGTCCTTCCATACTTCTGAGCTCCCCTCTCCAGTCGGCTGCATGGAGGGAATGGACCGGAAAGTGTCGACATGGCCCCCAGTAGCCCATTGCGTCTCCTGGGCAAGCCTGCCCCTCCTCCTCTGCCCTGTGCATGTGCACCCGTTCACACATCCACAACCGACGGGTGCCCGGGGGTGCGTCTGAGCGGCACGTGGTGGAGTGTCTGCGTAGATGTGAGTGTGTGAGCCCCTGACTGCACCCCTGTGCGTGCTCGCAACCGGGACAACCTCCACCCTGTTCTCCCGCTTCTTGTCGAGTCAACAGGTCTTTCCCAAACACCTGCCGCGCACCAGGCCCCATGCCGGGCACTGCCAGCTTAGGCGTGGGCGTTGCAAGTCCTGCCGGCAAGCAGCGGACGCGCTCTCTCGCCCTCTGCCAAGTGAGAGCCTTGCTGAAGAGGCTTGCGCCTGCCTGGCTGTTGCTATAGGAGCCAGAAGGAGCTGAGAGCTGGGGGCAGAGAGGGGGTCACCAAGGGTCTCCTGCAAGGCCTGCGGGATGGGTTAGGCTGGAAGGAGCAGAAAGGGAGTCTGCTGTGGGGGCCACAGCGAGAGCAGCGACAAGGGGGCCGCCAGCACCAAGCGTGGTGTGGGGGAACCCGCAAGGAAAGCCGCTGGGTTGGACTGACGCGGGAGGTTTTAAACAGGCATGCTCAGGCCGTGGCTGAAAGTGTTCAATGAGCCGTCGCCATTTAAAAATCAGAATATTTCCTATTAACCCCCGCCCCCCCAGATTTCCAGCTGATCTCACACTGGGGGACGCGCTGGCTGCACTGGGCCTCTTACTGCCACACCGGGATAAGCAGCTGGAGCCGAGCAGCTGGCCTCTGACCTTGATTCCCTAACCTGCCAGCCCCTTGACCTTCTCTCAAGTTTAAAGCCTCCGGAGATCACGGATTGTCACGTTTGAAGGGACTTCTGTGTGCGTCCTGTAACAGGAAGCTCATGGCGTAAGATGTATGACTGAGAGTGTGGTTTGGGGAGGCCTTTAAAAAAATTGTGGTAAACATGGACATAAAAAATAAAATTTGCCATTTAAGTCATTTTACGGTGGCGTCAGGTTAAAGTGCTGTAGAACCATCATCCTTACTCATTTCTGAGTCTCCGTCACACTGAACCGAAACTCTGTCATAAAGCAGGAACTCCTCCCCACCCCCAAAACCTGGTGACACTGATCTACTCTCTATCTTTATGAATTTGCCTGTTCTAGGTGGTTCATATAAGGGGAATCACACAATATTTGTCCCTTCGTATGTCACTCAGCATGTTTTCAAGGCTCATCCACTTTGCGGCACAAGTATCAGAGCGCTCATTCCTTTTCGCGATGGAATGACATTCCGTCGTGTGACACACCACTGTGTTCATCCATTCCTCTGTTGATGGCCACTTGGGTTGCTTCTCCCTTTTGGCTAGTGACTGCTGCTGCTGTGAGTAATGCTGCAAGTATTTGCCTGTGTTCCTGTTGCCAGTTCTTGGAGGTTTACTCGTATACCCAGGAGTGGGCTTGCTGGGTCATGTGGTAATTTGGTCTTTAACTTTTTGGGGAACTGCCAAACTATTGTCCAAAGTGGCTGTACTATTTTATGAGGACCAGTTGTCCTGGCAGGATGGGAATGCTAGGAGGGCCTGACTGGGTGGCCTCGATTGTCCGTGCTTACCCTCTCTCTCCCTCTGTTCACAGAGTCGCCCCAAGAAAGGCCAGGCTCCCGGCGCAGCCTGCCTGGCAGCCTCTCAGAGAAGAGCCCCACCATGGAGCCCGCAGCCGCCACACCGTTCCGGGTCACGGTAACTATCTCTGCGTCACCATCGCCACCTGGCTTAGGGTGCTGCTCTGTGACCCCGCGGCCCCCCTTCCTGGAGCCTCACGGACCGGGAGAGCATCCAGCCTCCCTTGTTCTAGGTATCCGATCACTCAGCTGCTCCCCGTTCTGTGGCTCAGCCCCGCCCCTGGGGGCCACATGGGGGTCCCATCCTGCGAAGGAGGGGGCAGGTGGAGGGCAGAGAGCCCTGTAGGTCCAGGGGCCCAGACTTAGTGTCAGGTCAGATAAACGCATCCTTGTGCGCATGCGTGTGTGTGCACGCGCACACATACCCTCACACGCATGCGCACCCCCCCCACATCCTCACACACACGCACACATCCTCACACACACACTCACACATGCACACATACTCGCACACACACTCACACACACTCACACACGCACATATACTCTCACACACACACACACACGCACACATCCTAACACACACTCACACACCCTCACACACACTCACGCACCATGCTTTGTTCACTCCAGAGACGCACGATTTTTGCTCCACATTTTAACATCTCTCGTGTTATAGTCCGTGGTGTGTCATAATTTAATCGCTGTGTTTTTTCTTTCTTCGTTGGTGCATAGCATAGTGCTGTATCTTAAAACTGACGATGTTTTAGAATCAGTAAAACCCGGTATATGTATCTATCTTGGCTTTGGTTTTTAGTGGTCCCCCTAGCACAAACCTAAACAACTTTGTGGAAGCAGAACTCTGTGACCCTTAACGTCTGACTGTCTGTGCCCCCTGCATCCCTGCCATCCTTGTTGCACACTCGCCGACAGTTTGGTGTCACTTTACTCCCCCATGTAGCACGTTACCATATGCCCCCCTGTCCAGCTCGCTGCCAGCCACCGGACACATGGAGAGGTAGATTCATGCTGGGAGCTCACAGTCTATAGGGGAGATGGATGTTTGATCATTTCTTCACCCATTCTTTCATTCAGCAATTTTTATGGCATGTCTGCAGCAGGCCAGGCACTGTTCTTTGGGCTGGGGAGGAGCTGGCTGAGACAGCACCAGGCAGATAAAGCCCTGATCTTATCAGCTCACATTCTTGTGTCAGGGCTGCGTGCTGTGGAGGAGAAGAGCAGGGAAAACCAGGAGGGCTTCCTTGAGGTGGTGTGGTCTGGAGGTATAATTTAGCTGAAGCCTAAGGGATGAGGAGCCAGCCATATGGGGAGCAGGGGAGAGAAGATTTTGAGGGGCAAGGGACAGAGAGGGCACAGGCCTGGCTGTTGCAGTATGATATGATGTGGGGTTTCCAGGTGAGCTAGGGGTGACTAACTATTCCTGGTGGGTTGGGAAATGTGTCCTCTGGGGACTGACTTTTGGGCTGAGTCTTGAGGGGTCCCTAGCAATGGGATAGGTGGGGACGGTGCGAGGGAGTTCTGGCTAGCAGGGACAGCAGTTGCGAAGACACGGAGGTGTGTTGGTGGAATGGTGCAGTGCCTAATGGGACTGGAGTTGAGGGGTCTGGAGGACAGACAGGCTGGAAGGTGGGGCTGGGAAGCTGGGCCAAGTCTGGGTCAGGTGGAGCCTCTGTGTGCCAGGCTATGGGACGGGGCTTTCTCCGGGGTCCCTGGTTCTCCCAGTGCATCACGGTGCTTTCAAACCGCATTCTTGGGTCCCCTTAAGACTTCAGTTCAGTGGGCCAGTGGCAGGGCCTGGATATCTTTGCCCCCGGTGGTCGTGCAGAGCCCCAACCTGCGGATCGGGCTCTGGGCAGTGGAGGGGCAAAGGGGAGCCTGTGCTGTGAGTGGACTCAGGGTCTCTTTCCTGGTGTGGCTGGGCCCCTGGGAGATAGACTCCAGACTGCAGCAGGCCCAGGAGGCTGGCTCTGGGCGACACTGACTCAAATAACTCCAGCAGAGGCCGGGTCCTGCCCTCTCCGGATCCCCGGAACCATGGCAGCCAGGGCTGAGCCTTTTGGGGGCCTTTGGTCACGATGACTGATGACAACAGAGCCACCTGCATGGTGCGCGTGGTCTCACTTATGGGATCTCTCTTAATCCTGGAGACAACCCTGATGCGGATACTTTGATCACCACATTTTACAGATAGGAAAACTGAGGCTCAGAGAGGTGAGATCACTCAAGCCCCAACTGCTATTAAACGGGGGAGCCCAGATTTGGGCCCAGGTCTGTCTGACTCCAGAGCGCGAGCCTGCACTTGCTCTGGCCGCGAGGAGCAGCACCCCTTGTCTTCGGCTGCTCTCACAGGTGTCATCACACCTTGGAGTTGCTGTAATTTGCAGCCCCCCCCCGCCCCCCATGGCCAGCTGGGTTTGGCGTTTCCCCTGTGTCTTCGCTCTGTGTCCTGGTGTGGAACCACCTGTGGAACAGAGCCAGCGCCAGGCTTCTGGACGACGAGGCACCCGGGATGCCCCGTCCTGCCTCAGGGATCTGGGGATGGAGCGGGGGTTCGTTTGCCCACTCCTCACAGCAACCCTGAAGGGAGGTACCGTTCGTACCCTGTTTCCCAGGAGGGGACTGAGCCTCAGCGAAGTGAGGTCGTTTGCCTGGTGTCACGTAGCTCCTGAGTGACAGAGCCAGGCATTGGACATTTATGTTTGGGGTCCTCTGGGCACCTTGGTCCTTTCCTGTGTGTCGCAGGTAAGGGAAGGGGCGTGAGTTGAGTTTCTATCCTGGGCTGGTGCTCAGAGCTAGCGGGTTGAGGGAGGCACTAGAGAGCTTGAAGGTGGAGTTTGGGGTTCAAATCCCAGCTCTTCCGTGACCTGTGTGACCTCATTAGTCACCCACCCTCTTTGAGCGCCCTGGCCTTGTGAGTGAAGTCTGACCCCGGGGAGGTGCTGAACAGAGGAACTCCACCATTGTCGTCTGATTGTTTCCCTTCTCGGCTCCAGCACAGTGAGGATCTGGAGAGGGCCTGGGTGGGGGGCAGAAGACAGTGTTTGGGGGAGAGTCAGAGGAGCACCTGACCTCGGCCTCGGGGACACACTCACACACGGGCCCCATGCAGGCCCAGAAGCAGGGCCTCTCCCTGACAGCCGGAGCTCCCACGGGCTCCCACGAGCCGCATCGGCACGTGCTCGCTGACTGCTGCTCTGTGCAGCCCCCCGAGGGAACTTGGGGAACATGGTTTTGCCTGGGGGAGGCAGGGGAGACACCACAGGATATACCTGAATAACTGCTGTTTCACTGCCATTTTCAGCCCTTGGGGGACAGGATGTCACCGCCTCTCGCGGGGTGCCCCTCTGCGATGATGTCGTTTAATGGAGAATCAGCATGTCAGGGTCTGTAAGACTCACTCTGCCCACTTCCCCCGTGAAAACGGAAGCCCGGAAGGGGCCGGACTGTCCAGAGTCACCCCCCAGCTGCAAGCACCTGTGAGTCCAGGCTGTTTGCCCCCCACAGGGGGCCCTTACCCCTTTTGTGGGTCAGTCTAGGACCTCAGCCACCCCGCAGGACATCAGAGGCTCGGTGCCGGTTCCACCTGTACTTCTTGGAGACCACGGGAGCCCGGGAGAGCCTCAGCTTACCTTTCTGTAAAATGAAGGGAGTGGGCTTTGTAAGGTAGCACGTGGTTTGGGCGTAAGTAGGCACTTAAATCTTCCGATGTGGTAACTAAGAGAATGACCTGGAAAGTCGGCAGACCCGGGGCCGAGCCTCATCCCAGCTGTGTGACTTGGGCCCATGGAACCTTGTGCCCGTGTGGTGCGACTGCCTTCTACCTCCAGGTGCAGTTGGGGGTGGGGCCACAGGGTGCTAGCAGGCCAGCTTGGTGCTTATGCCCTCAGAGATGTGGGGGGCCCTGGAGGAGGGAAGGAAGGGGAAGGGAGCTGGGAGCAAGTGACCACAGGGGCCTCCTGCCCATCTCTGGTCTTCAGCTCTCAGTCTCCAAAGAGATGTTGAGGTTGAGATTGAAGCCCAGGTCTGTCTTCTCTGTCTGCACCAGCACGGAATCTCGGAAAGGACAGAGGCACAGAGGTGGGGAAGGAGGCCATCAGCGAGCTGGGGACCCTGGATCTGCACGGGCTGTCAGGCTGGGTCCAGGCGCTCTGCATGTGCCCACCTCCCTTCCCGAGGCCCAGGGACCCTAAGCAACAGTGGCGTGCTGTCCCCTGTCACCTGCCATGCCATGTTAGAGGAATTCACGGTTTGATTTAGGGGGGTAAGAAGATGGTGACTGTTCCAGGTCTCCCCAGGAGTCCCCTCAGCCAGCTGCCTTTCCCAGACCCCCACTCCCCAGGCGCGGTGTAGGGTGGGTCCTTCCACCCCCCTTCCTTTGCCCCTCCCCCTGCCGTCGACCTTGAGGAGAGAGCTGGCAGGGCCCGGGCGTGGGAGGTGGCAGAGGCTCTGGGAGACTTGACAGCCAATTGATTTCTCCTTGGAAAGTTGAAAGTGGAGAGTTGTGTTTGAAGGCTTCGCTGAAATTAGGTCTCACGGCTATTTTTTGTGAGATGGAGGAGACGTGTCAGGGAGGGGAGGGCTCGGGGGGCTGGCGGAGGCAGCAGATGCACTCACTGCCAGGTTGATTGTAGATGCTTCTAGAAGGGAGTCTTCGTTCTTTTCAACCACCCACTTTTACTGGATGCCCAATTGTGCGCAGCCTGGGTAGTTCTGAAGCTGTGATGAAGGTGCGTACCTGCTCCGAGAACCCAGGACGAGCGGCAGGTAGGGTAGGGAAGAATTCCTGGAGGAGGCGTCGGGGGGCTGGGCTTCGAGGGTGTGCAGGAGTTTGTCAGAACAATGGGAGCATTCCAGTCGGAGAGTTACCTGGATAAGAAGCCAATGGCCCTGTGGGACAGGTGTGGGATGAGTTGGGGGAAGGAAGAAGAGGAGCCTGGAGAGAAAGATGAGTGGGTGTAGACTTGGACTTCCCCCTAGAGGACCCGGGAGTCCCCGGGGCTGATGCGCAAGAGTGAGGCAGCAGGAGATCTCTGGGATGTGGCCGTGGGGTTGCCCCCGCTGCTCACCCCTCTTCCTGCACCTGCAGCTCCCCAGCACCCTCCCATGATTCAGCTCTGTCTTGCACCCACACATAGACGGGTACATGAACACAAACTATGGTCCTATGGGTGACTCCCCTCAGCACCACTGTGGAAAGGCTGTTGGAGATGACCTGGTCTAACCCTTCCCTGTATGGAGGAGGGTCTGAGGCTCAGAGAGGGGAGGGTCCTTCTCCGAGGTCACACAGCACATCTGGGGCAGGACCTGGAATTAAGCCCTCTCTCCATTCCCCTGTCCAGTGCTCCTCAGTCCTAGCTCCTTCCTATCCTCTCTTCCCTGTAGCTGAGCCCTTCTCCCTGCCTCTGACTTGTTTCCTGGGGGACAGGGCTTCAGGCAATGGATGTTTGTGGGTCCAATGGCCCTTAGTGGCCCCTGCTGGCTCCCTCCCACTCCTCATTGCACTGCCACCCCCTGGCTACTGGGCCCCAGCACCAGCCATGGCTGGACCCACAGTCTGGGCTGCAGGCTGCCTGGACGAGGGGCAGGAGAGTGGCATTCTCTGCCCGCTGCACATCTGCCTCTCTCCCCTCATGAGTGCCCGTTCTCAGCTAAGGTGACTTCAGTTGGGCATTGGAGTGGAGACCAGAAAAGCCAGTCAGGCTCGCAGATTCAGTGTGTTAGCTCTGTCATTGCACATGTGGGGAAACTGAGGCCCAGGGAGGGGTGGTTTGTCTGGAATACCTGCTGGGGCTCCCTCCGCCACTCCAGGCACACGTATGTGTGACGCGTCTACATCTGTGGCCCACAAACCCATGGAGGGATGTCAGCTATGCAGTGCCAGGAATTTGCCTATAAGGCCAATGTCCCCCATTCGGTTGAGCCCTGTGAGCTGGAGTCCCCCAGTCCAGTATCTGATAGAGACAGCATCCCCACACCCTCGGTGCCCTCCACCTCTGCCTTTCATGGAGCCTAGCTGTTATTAAACTGTTTGAACCCCAAGGCAAAGTGATCTCATTTTGGTCTGTGTCCACCTTCCACGGAGAGAGGCCCCCTTTCCTGAGGTGGGAGTGTAGTCACAGACAACCCAGGAGCTACTCATAGGCCAGGACGGTCTGTAAAGAGCAGTGGGGGGCGGGCAGAGGCCGTGGGAGCCTCCTGAATCTGGGGCCAGGCCTGAGTCAGAGGTCGAGTGAGGGCGGGCTGTGGCATGCGGTAGGGTTGGGGTACTGCCCGCTGCCTGTTAAGAAACAAGAAGGTTTCTGGATTGGAAGAATGAACATCATTAAAATGACCATATTACCCAAAGCCACGTATCGATTTAATGCAATTCCCATCAAAATCCCACAGACATTCTTTTGAGGAATAGATAAAAACATGTATCAGATTCATATGGAACCACAAAAGACCCCGAATCACCAAAGCAATCCTCGGAAAAAAGAACAAGGCTGGAGGCATCACGCTCCCTGACTTAAATCTATACTACAAAGCATCAGTAATCAAAACAGCTTGGTACTGGCAGAAACACAGAACCGTGGACCAATGGAACAGAATCGAAAACCCAGGAATAAACCCACGATATACGGACAGATAGTCTTTGACAAAGGAGCGAAAACTATCCCCTGGGGAAAAGAAAGCCTCTTCCGTACACGGTGCTGGGAATATTGGAAAACAACATGCAAAAGAATGAATCTGAATTGCGAACTGTCACCATATACCACAATGAACTCAAAAAATTAAGAGGAGAATTACCACATGACCCAGCAATCCCTCTGCAGAGTAACTGCCCCCAAATTTGAAAACCTTAGTCCACAAAGACATATATAAAAGCACTGTGTTCACAGGGCCAAGTCATGGACACAACCAAGTGTGTCCTCTGATGGATGACTGGATAAAGAAGTTGTGTATTTACACGATGGACTATCACTTGGCCATCAGAAAAGATGAAATATGGCCATTTATGACAACACGGATGGACCTGGAGATGCATCGTGTTAAGCAAAGTAAATTAGATAGAAAAAAATCAAGAACCCTATGACTTCACTTACGTGTGGAATGTAAAACTGAAAGCAACAAATAAACAAAAACTCATGGACACTGTCGATAGTGTAGTGGTTACCTGAGGGTAAGGGGGAGGGGTGGGGGAAGAGGGAGGGGAGTCAAATACGTGGTGATGGAAGGGGAGCTGACTTTGGGTGGTGAGCACTCAGTGCAACACACAGATGATGAGCTGTAGAATTGCAGACCTGGAACCTATGTAATTTTTGCTGACCAGTGTCACCCCAATAAATTTAACAATAATAAAAAAAAGAAACAGGAAGGTGTCATTTGCTCCGCTTTGCAGATTAGGAAACTGAGGCTCAGGGAGGAGAAGGCACTGGCCCAGGCACAGCTGGTGAGCGGCAGAGGCGCTAGTCCTGCTGTGGTTGTGAACTAGCTTTCTCCCTCCCTCCCTTCTCCGCCTTCCTTGTTTCATTCTTTTAATAAATGTTTAATCAGCATCGGCTATGTGTCAGGGCCTGTGTGGGGCACTGACACCAATAGGATTAAACCATAGTTGCTACCTGCAAAAATGTGAAGGGATCAGCTGGGGCTTGACAAAGTAATTTCCAGGCAGATGAGGGGAAAGAATGTTCTAGGCAGCCAGGACAGCCCCTGCAAAGGCCAGGAGGTGGAAAACATTATAATAGCAGGAACTGAAGTACTTTGGGGAGTTGGAGTGTGAGGAACAGGAGGCCCCCAGCAGTGCACAGAACAAATGGGATCTGAGGCTGTATTAACAGGAGTATGGAGTCCCTAGAGAGGGAGGTGAGGTGGGCCAAAGCAGACCTGGAGTGCATTGTGCTTTAGAGCAGCATAATCGACCCGGCTGGGAGATTCTAGAGCTTCAGTGGGCAGAGACCAGGACTGGGGTGGGTGATGAGGGATTGGGGGAGCAAGCAATGTGCTTTTCTCAAGCAGGTTGTCAGGAGCCCATCCCTGGCCCCCAGCATATGACCTTAGCATGCCCTTGTGGGGGCCCCTGAGGGTAGGGGTGGAAGGAAGAACCCACTTCGAGGAGCCCTGCATCTCCTGCCTCATCCTGGGAGGTGCCAGCTTGGGTGGGGAGGGTGGAGAGGGAGGGAAACAAAGACAGCCTTGCAGCCCCTCCTTTTTCTGTCCTGGGGTTCTCCAGAGGCACCTCTAGGCTGTCCCTATAAGCTCTGTTTCCCCAGCCCTGCACTGGGCAACACGAGTTGGATAAACTGGTCCCCACTACTGTGTCAGCAGCTGGCTGACTTCCCTGTCCCTGTGTTACGGGTTCCTTGCACAAAAGGAGCCTTATCAATCGGTGGAATATCAGGCTCTGTGACTGGGAGGTGGGATGCTACTTGGGGGCCTTTCTCCCTCTCTTCAGGCCTCTCGTCCCCCGATTTCTCGGGATGCGGTGCTGGCTGCTCTCAGCACTACACATGGGCAAGGCAGAATTTGAATCTTGGCCCTGTAGCTTCCCTCTGTGAGATTGCTCACGCAAGTTGCCCAACTCTGAGCCTCTCTTTCCCCATTTGTAGATGGGTCCAGGAGCCCCTCGCTTACACGGCAGCCGTGAGGGCTCAGTGCCTGGCACAAGGGAGGCATTCAGCCAGTGATCACACCCTGTCCCCCTTTCTGGTAGGCGGAGCTCATCCCTACTCCACACCTTCCCCAGAGCCTCCATTCTACACCCCTCATTTGCGGCCCCCAAAGTGACATCGCTGCTGACAGAACTTCTAGGGCTCATTCCTGACCTTGGCAGGGTGAAGGGGTGCCCAAGGGACCAGAGACCAAGTTCCCCAGGGGGCTGAGCACAAATGGAGAGCTGGAGGTGTCGGCGCAGGGCGGTTTCCTACCAGTTGGGGGCAGCAGAGCGCAGCGAGTGGACTCCTGTGAGGCCACGCTCAGAGGAGAGTTGAAGTCCCAGAGGTTTGTGTGTCCCCTTCTACCAGTCCCCCACCCCACAGGCCACAGCCGCCTGGCTGCTAGACAAGCCCAGAGCCCACTGCTGGGTGGAGGGAATAGCTCAAATCAGGGAGCGCCTGTGGCCATCTGGGCCTGGCACTGGTAGATTGACATGAGAGCTGGGGACCTCTGAAAGAGGACCTTTATTAGGGACTCTGGAGCGGGGCAAGGTCTGGGGCTGAGGCAGCCTTCAGGCAGGAGTCTGGGCATAGGCTGAAGCAGGCCAACGTGTGGGCTGTTAGGCAGTGTTGCTGCACCGTGGGCACCAGGCTGGGCCAATAGATACCCCATGTCATTTGTCCCTTGCAGGTTGGCAGGCATCTTGTTCAGTCCTCACACTGCTTTGACAGGAAGGAAGGCAAGCAAACTGGAAGAGTTGGGATGGTGGTCTGCACTTGGACTTAATGTCCAGCTGACCTGGGTTCCCGTGCCAGCTCTACCAGCAAAGGGCTGTGTGTACCACAGCGGGTTGTAAATCCCGCTTTGCAGAGTCTGCTGGGCCAGGACCTGTGCTGAGCACTCTGTGGGCATCCTCTCACTTAGTCCTCAAAACCCTATGGGCAGATATCACCAATCCCACGTTTTTAAGGCGACAAAACCAAGGCGAATGGAGAGTGAAGAACCTGCTAAGGATCACTGAGGACACAGGCCTGGGCGTGGAAGGTCTCACAGAGCCTGGCCCACAGCAGGCAGCCAGTTTCTCCCCGTTTCATAGGTGAGAACACCAAGGTCCAGCAGGGGAAGTGCATTGTCAGGGACAGAGCTGGCATTTGTACCTGGGTCTTCCCATCTTCCTGCTTCATTTTGTCCTGCCCCTGGCTCCCACTGGTCAGAAGGTGTCTGTGCAGGGCAGACACTTGGGGTGGGAGGGAAGTGCTCCCCTCTTCTCATCCCACCCTGAGGCTCCTGCAGGTCCTCCCTTCTTTCAGAGGTCCCAGGAGATTGGGTGTGGGCAGCCAGCTCAGATGCCTGTGCTCCCTGCCCCCCATGGTATGAAAATGAAGTGACTCTGTCACATCAAGTGACATTTGGGTTGAATTGCAGACATAATGATATCTGAGTCTTCGGGTGGGAATTGCTTTCCAAGCCAAGAGGCCCTCTTTGGAGGTGGCAGTGTTGACATCTGTTCCTGACACAAGTCCCCGCATTGGGATGAGTAGCTTTTCCTGTGGAATTACTTAAAGAACGTCTAAAATGAGCCATGATTGTTACTGCCCTGCTCCAGTGCCTCAGATGGCTCCCAGGGGTGGGATCCGGTTCCCTAGCCACATTAGCGGCCTCCCAGGCCTGTCCTGGCCTCTCTGGCTTTGTACAGCTGGCCCGGCTACCCACAGTTCTTCCCCATTTCTCTGCCTCAAGAGCTTCTTCCAGGGTGAGACGAGGAGCAAGCATAGATCTCCTAGCTCTGGTGTCTTGCGAGGAGAGGTCAGGACAAGTCACCTAGAGCACAGCCTCATGGCAAGGCCCAGCAAGGACTCCAGCCCTTGCCTTGAAACTGACCTTGACTCCACCCGTGGGTTCCCATGATCCCTCAAGAGCCGGACTCCCAGGTGAGCCTGGCCTGCAGATGGTAAATCACTCAGGAGGAGAAATAGCCTATAAAATTGTCTCCCCAAAATATCGTGTTTTGTATCCTGTAGTGAAAAGGGCTTTTAAAAGCACTGCTCACTCAGGTGGATTTATGGGGCTGCCACATGCCTCTCACCTCTGCCTCTCACTAGTGTTTATAGGTCCCCCAGCTAGAGCACCCTGGGTCCTGGAGCTCCCTGGTGACTCTTGGTGCCGGGAGTAACAGGATTATACCTCTTCCGTGCTTTGGCTGCTTCGAGGCTACCCCAGGCCAGTTGGGTGCCTGGGAGGGCAGGGTGGGGCCATCTGATTCAACAGTGCTCCCTATGGCCCAGCACAGAGCTGAAGTCCCATCAGTAGTACCTTTTCTTCAGCAAGCTTCTGTCCCCAGAAGATTCTTGCCATTTGTTGTCCCCTGGGATGGGAAAGATGCCATGCCCAAGCTGGAAAAGATTTAAAGATCAGCTAGACCAATCCCCTCATTGCACAGATAGGGAAACTGAGTCAGAGAGGCTAAGCTGCTTGCTCAGAACCTCCTAATGCAGTACTAAAATGATGGAAGATCATGGGCTCCAGGGCAAACCACCTAGGTTGAACCCAGCTCTGCCACTTGCTGGCTGTGTGGTCCTGTGAACGTTGCTTGACCTCTCTGAGCCTCAATTCTTTGATCTGCACATTGGGTTGTGAGAATTAAACAATATAGGTCACATGAAGCTTAGATACAACTTCATAAATATGTCTGGCCTGCTCTTATTAGCCCGCTGGAATAGTCCTCATTATTATTGATTAGCAGAGCTGGGTTTTGAACCCAGATTTCCTGACTCTGGGCAGGGTTTTTTGTCACTCTGTGGGGCGGCCTCTGCTGAGATCATGCACTCATGCAGAACACAGGTCCGGAGGTTTTGATGGGGAATAGGCACTGAAGTCAGTGAGCCACCCCAGGTAGACTGGCCTGGTGCAGGGACCTCAGTGACAGGGCCCGGAGGGATGCAGAGAGAGAAAGTAGAGACCTGTTGCAGGGGTGAAGCTCCCTAATGGAGCCCGTTTCCCTGCAGCCATGTGGCCTTTGGTGCCGGATTCCCCACCGTGAGGTCAAGGCTGGCCGGGCTTTAAAGAGCTGATAGAGTGTCTGTGGCCGTCCAATCCTCTGGGGTGGGCTTATTATGCTAAGGGGAGTGTCACTGGCGGGGGATTTACAGGGCAGTGAGTCAGTCCCTGGCTGCTCTGGGTTATCACATCGCTGTCTGAGACCTCAGACGTCTGATTTCTGTTCACTGATGCCACCCAGTCCTGGGCACTGGCAGGTACCAGGAGGGCCTCTTCCTTGTCCTTATACCCCTCCCACCTTCACGACCCCACCCTCCTCTCAACTGGGCACCCCCTTCTGCCCTCCTCTAGACTCTCAGGTTTCCTTTGGGGCCCCCTTGACCTGCGTGTCCTCTGCACTGGGAGAGGGGTGTCACCTGGAGGTCAGAGGAACCTGTGGTCGCTTCAAGGGCCATTGAGGCAGCCAGACTCAGTGCTATCTGCTGTCCTCACCATTGCCCGTGTTGAGATTCTGGCCGGAATGCCTGTGTGTGGCTACCCTGCCCCCGAAAGCCTCGGCAAGTCCTTCCGGATGGACCCCAAGTGGAATCCCTTAAAAAGCCTCCCAGGTCACATTCTCTGCCTTTGTCCTTTCTCATTTATATCATAAATATTTGTTAGCTCATTTAGGAAGTGTTTGTGGAATACCTGCCAGGTATCCAGCACTGGGGACACAGGCCGCCCTGGTTCCCCCAAATCCTGTGCAGGAGGGATGCATTAAACAAATACACTTGTAATTACAACTCTGCTAAGTCTGTAAGGAGACCGGGCCTAATCTGAGGGCATCGAGGAGGCCCCTGAGACTGAGGAGAGGCTGGAGGACGCGCAGCATTCCCTGGGGCTCCGTTCCTGATGATAGGAACAGCCTGTGCCAAGGCCCTGTGATAGGAGGAGCTGGCAATTTCAAAAGCCTCTTTGAAGCCAGCGGAGCTGGAGCACAGGGGTTGGGTCCTGAGGGGCTTAGGGACCTCACCCAGGAACTAGACCTTCATCTCAGGAGCCCTGGGGAGCTGATCTGTTTTTGAAGGATCCCTCTAGATGCTCTTAGAGAATGAATTGGGGTGGGTGGCAAAACTGCAGGCAGCAGCAGCAGTGAGAAGGCCCCTGTGGGTGTCAGGGAAGGGCCCTGGCCACCTCTCCCGCTGGACTGTGGGACGCTTGAGGGCAGAAAGCTGGCCTTCCCAGGGCCCTGCACGCCCCGAGTAAACTGTGGGCCAGCACCCTTCCCCGTCAAAGGAGATTTGGGTACTAAAGACAGTTTCTGTAAACTCTGCTGTCCTCTGTTTCTTTCTGGCTAATGACTGGGCTGGCCTCTGGTGGCCAAAGTCTGAGCAATAAAAAACGATAACAATGACAGTGATAATGATAGTAGGTAACCTTTACTGTGTGCCAGGAAATGGGCTAATTCTTGACATGCATGATGTCAGTGACTCATTACAACAGCCCATGGTGGCTAACTGTTGTCCCCATTCTATGGAAGAAGAACCAGGCTCACATGGTTAGGTCACTGGCCTAAGGCCACAGCCCTCAGGTGCCAAAACCCCTGCTGGATGGCGAGTGGGAGGAAAGAACTTTCCCCTTACCTGGGAATCCCTAGAGATTAAGGTAGCCATGGGACCTAAAGAGATATGTCAACGAGCAGCATTTCAGGGGTGGTGATGGACAGAAGGAGACCTACTTGGGGCCGGGGTCCCTGGCACTGGCTTGGGGTGGGGCCCTGCAGAACAGACTGCCAGGCCCCAAGGCTCTGAGAAGCCCCGCGTTCAGGGAGCTTGCTTCTCAGAGAGGGACGCAAAGTGAGGCCCCGCACGCGAAGTACGGGGAATTGTGGGGCCAGCAGCATGCAGCTGTTCTGTCCCCTGGGACCCGAGATCTGGACTCCCAGCTCTTGGAGCTCACCAGGCCCCTCTTGCTGCTGTGGTTGTGAACGTGGGCACACGTGGGCCTGTGTGTTGGGCCTCGTGTCAGCGTCATTATGTGAGTGCCTGAGAACCGCTGAGCATGTATTTGTGTGTATTTGTGAGCTCGTTTTGGTGTATTTGTATGCTGATTTGTGTGTTTTATGATGGTGCATTTGTGTGTTGGTCAATGTGCATGTGTTTACGCCGTGGTAGTGGGGAGACTTGCATGTTTACCTATGCATTTCTTGGTGGCTATGGCCCTCTCATGTGCCTTTGTATGCATGTGTGTTCTTGAATTTGCTTGTTTTTGGCACTGTGTGTTTCTCCATGTGAATGTGTTTAGGAGTGGTTATCTGGGTAATACTTTAATGCAGGAATGATCCTCGATTGTCAGGGCACCGCCCCCTCCGAGCTTGCAGGGCTTATGAATTTGTTCTCTGTATGACCTGAATATCTGTCTACTTTCCATGGGTAAGGAGCACTGGCATGGGGATAGGGAGTGTTCCATGGGCATAGGGTGGGCTGTGAGTAGGTGGCCACCAGGATGGCACCAACTTAATCCTGGCTTAGCATGCCACTCCTTTCACCTGTCACAGTGTCTGACATTCCACCATTAGTGAGTCATTCCCCAGCTGGGACCCTCTTTGATGTGCAGACCTTGCAAGGGAGGAGGCCAGGCAGGCCTAACAGCTTGCAGAGGGCCAAGCCCCAGAAATGGGGAAGGAGGGCAGAGGAACAGTGCATCTGAAGGGCTCCGGCCAGGTACTGTTAGTACCGCCGTGGGAGAGCCCAGCTGCGGCCGGCAGCTGCTGTAGCCTTATAGAATCAGCAGATAGCAGCGTTGCAAAGGAGCTTGGTGGACACCCGGGTCAGCCTTTGTAGGTCAGATAGGAAGACTGAGGCCTGGAAAGAGGAAATGCGGGGAGCCTGGGAGGTTCTTGAAGTGTGGGGTGCTGAGTGAAGAGAGGGGACCCTGCCATCGTGACTCTGGGCAGGTCTGCTGTCCTCTGGTCCTGGATGCCTTGTCTGTACTATGTGGGTATTGGCCTGGCAGCCCCTGTGGGCCCTCCTGGCTCTCACTCGGTGATCCTGGAAGCAGGACCCCCTCACTAACCCCCAGCTTTTTCCTGGAGCCCGTGCCAGGGTGGAGTGAGGTGTCCCTGCCAAGGTGGCAGGTCTGCCTGCCAGCCTGCGTGCCCAGCAGATCTCCTCTCTTGAGATGATATCTGGATGGGATCTTCCCCTCCCTTTCCTGTTTACCTAGGTGTGCTGTTGGCATCTGCACAAAGCCCCAGAAAGACACTGGGAGACACACCTATTAAAATAGGTTCTTTCCCTGGAGGTTCTCTGGGGCCATGGGAGGAGGAGCTGGGGCTGGGCAGAGAGAGGGCGCACACGTGAGGTGCTGCGTCCATCCTGAGCGCTGTGTCGGGGCCCAGGGTGGGTGGCAGAGGGCTCAGGGGTGTCAAAGGCAGGTCAGGCCCGCCCACCCCCATGCAGTGACCCAGGGCCCGTTTGTTAAAAAGGGAGCAGGTGATGAAGGCGGGATTGAGGATATAAGACCAAGTAGATGGTGGAGTCAGGGGAAGGCACTCACCCTTCATGGAGCACCTGCTATGTGCCAGGCATGGTGCTTGGTGCTTTACACTCAGGGGAAAAGGTGGCTCAGAGACCAGTGGTGACAGACAGCTCACAGGTACCCAAGTGATGGTGTTGGAATGGAAACCCCTGGGCCCCTAGGTGCCGCCTCCTGGGCAGGGAGTGAGGCTCACTTGAGGATGGGACTGGGCAAGGCTTCCCCTCCCTGAGGCGCCAGGCGCTTACCTATGAGCCCTATGCACTTAGGGAGGGAGCACACCTTCCCCTTTCTTCCCGTCCAGTGTGGGAAGGGTGGGCTGAGCTGTGAGCCCCACTCTTGGCCTTTGACCATGTGTGTGCATGTAAGTGTGTGTGAATGCATGTGTGCATGTGTGCTTGTGTAGGGACGTCCCCACCCTGCTCATCTCATGGTTACACTCCCAGCTCTGCCAGCTGTCAATCCTGCCACTTTCTGCAAGTGGCTTAACTTCTCTGAGCCTCTGTTTGCCCACCGCATGCTGAACTCGTACAGCTCCCCCCGCCCAGGAAGAGGCGTCAGGCCCTCCTCGGGACGTGAATGTTGGGGGCAGAGCAGCAGCACGATGACTGGTAATTCATCATCATCATCACTTGGAATTGATTGAAATGGGTGAATGAAGAAATCACGTGTCTGGAATTCTGAAAGGCCCTTAAGAAAGTCTCTCAGAACATCCTGGAGAAGGAGCAGGGTCATGGCCCGATGCCAGGATGGTGGCGTCATGGCTGGTATGGGTGCGGAAGCCATTGAGAACTGGGGCCCTTCCAGACAGAGACCCCATAGGCCTCTATCCTCCACTCAGGACGGCTCTGCACTTTGGTCAGTGACATGGATGCAAGTGCAGGGGGGTCTGTGGGTCAGTGGGGTGAGAGGACTTCCAGATGGGCAGTGGGCCTCCCAGACGGGCAGAGACTACGTGGTTGTCCTTACCCAATCACTGGGAATGGGCTGGGGAGCGTGCAGGGGGCGGCATCAGGCAGTAGCCTTGTGCCAAAACCGTTGGGGCCCGAGTTGACCTAAGCACAGCGACACACTTGGAACGTGGCTATGCGAGCAGAGGCAGAACAGCCCATGGGGGGAGGGAGCAGGCTCAGTCCCCGTGGACTGCACAGGCAGCTCGCCGAGCTTTAGACATCAGTCCCTGCTCGAGTGAATGGAAGCTGAGGCCTCCACCCGAGCAGTCCTGCCCCAGCACTTTGTACCTCGGGAGTCTCAGCGAGATGGCTTTAGAAAATAGTGCTTGTTTAAGGGAGTTCAAAACTATCACTCTGGAAGATGTTCTGTGGCTCCAGCATCATTTTACAAGCATGTTCATTCATTCTCTGGGCATGACACCAGGCCTGTCCCTGCTGCCAGGCTGCTTTTAAGCTCCTCAGAGAGCCCAGACAGACTCCCAACTGCGGTGGTTACTTCTCAGGGCAAAAATACCTTCTTACGGCAAAAATCAGTGGTTGTACTAGAGGTAACATCAGTAATATTGGCAATAAAGCTGACCACTATTGTGTTTACTTGCATAACAGCTACCATTTTATTGGTGATCTCTTAGCTCATTTAATCCTTCTCACAGCCCTATAAAGTAGATATCGTCATTAGCCCATTTTATAGATAGGGACACGGAGGCTCCGAGAGGTCATTTGCCCGCAGTTTATGGGAATTAAGATTGGAATACAAGTGGTGCGAGAGGACTTGAGCTAGCTCGAGTGATGTAATCAGCAGTGCTGGCTCATGTGGTCAGGACTGGCCTCCTGGAGAAGGTGGGATAAGTCAGGCCGTGGTGGTGCTGGTGCTGGTGGAGGTCCAGAGCTTTATTGGTCCTCCTTAATCCTCACTGTAGCCCCCATCCATTGCACAGAGAGGTGAGGGGTCTTGTTAGCCATCTCCCAGCCAGGGGTCAGTGGAGCCAGAATGGTACCCCTTTTGCCTGCCTCTGGCTCCTGTCTCCCAGTGGGCTTTATCAGTCCTAGAAAGTAGGCATAAAAACCCCTGTTTTACTTAAAGAAGGGATATGATTTGCCCACTGCCCCTCAGGAAACGTTAACTTGGGTCTATAGAACAAGATGTTCTAACTCAAAGCTGAGTCAGTCCCAAGTTTTGGGTTACAGCTGCCTCCAGAAATCATGTCTTGGGACCTGCCCAGGAGGGAACAGGAGAAAAGGAACATCTCCCTTTATCCAGGGTTGGGTAAGGAGCCACTCCACCCCATGAAGAGGTTAGTGAGCAAGCTATGAGGCTGGGCAGAAAAGGGAACCAGAGTCCAGGGTCTTGGACTAACCTTGCCATGTGACCTTGGGGAAGTCCCTTCCCCTCTGGGCATTATTCAGCCTTATAATGCAGTCTTTTGGATGGGAGTCCTTTTCTAGCTGTAGCTTTCTGGGATGATGAGCATTTGTTAAGCCTGCCACATGCAGGGCCCTGAGCTGGGTCTTCTGGGGGACACAAGGTCCTCCAGGGTGCACATGTGTGGTTGGTGGGGGGTTTGGTTAATGGGGACCCTCCCTGTTCTCCTAAAGAATCACTCTCCCCAGTGATGTGCTCTCTGGCCTCTTATTACTCTGTCCAGTGCTCACACATCATAGTGTTCATGGCTGTCTTGGTCACTGTGTCTAGCACATAATGAGCGCTTGATAAATGATAAATGAATGAATGTTATAGAAAGTTTGAGTCCCCAAGGTCATGGTCAGTTTGGGTGTGAGGGGGTACATGCACACAGAGTAGGCTTCTAGAAGGCTGCTTGTCAGAGGAGCGTTAGTGTAGGAGGAGCAGTGTGCAGAGGAAGTGACACATGTCTCACTCAACCTCCTAGAAAGGAGGAAAAAAGGATTTTTAACTAGGAAATCGGACAAAGCTGTCAATATTGCTAAATAATGAGCTACATAAATTGGGAAACATGCTTCATGGTTCTTTGTGCTACATGAGTGTAAAAATTGAAATTTTCATCAGTGTAGAAAATAAAAACCAAGAAAAAGTACAAGCCCATTGGGGGAACTTGCTTGACAACAACACCGGTGAGAGAAGAACTCGTCCAAGTTAGCCAGGTGCATCTCCCCTTCCCCCATACCTGGCAAGAGTCCAAGGTTGGGAGAGCCCAGAGCTACATTAAAGGTGTGTGTTCCTGCCTTCATGCTGTGTCTGCCGGAGGGCCTGCTGTCTCCTGGTCTGCCACCATTCATGGTCCTTCTGCATTAGGCATTGCCCTATAGGTCACCCCTCTAGAGGATGGTCCCACCTGAAGCTAACACCTAAGAGATATTTGCTGAACTACAGCTGATTAGAGCACCTTCATGGGTGCTGCTGAGCTGCAGAGGTGAGAGGCACTGGACTCCACTGCTGGGGACTGAGTTCTCATTGAGGTGGCATTTCAATTGGGCCTTGCAGGATGTGCAGAATTCCGACGGAAGGCCACAGGGATAGGTCTTCCATGGATGTGAGAGACTGAGTGGGAGGAAAAGGTAAGGGGGAGAAAGACAGGAAGAGGGAAAGCTTGAAGAGGGTGGGCAGAAGAGGGGTCCTATGGAAAAAGCTGTGGCTTTAGGTAGGCCTGGAAGCTGTGTGTCCTTGGGAGAGTCATTTTATCTGTCTGAGCAAGATTGCTTCATTTGCAGAAAGGGGTAATGTTTCTCTTGTCATTTTCTGTTTGTGTGAGTGATGAGATGATGTGTACAGCCAATGTTCGACCTTGTCATGTTTAGGGTGCTAAAGCCATAGAGAGGGACAGATTCTGCAAAGGCCATGTCATAGCAAACGTCCACTTTCTCACTGGACCAGAGAGGGCCCCCAAGCCTACCTTCTGTTGTGTAATGGATGAAATGTGATGTTCAGATTGTGTACAACATTAATTTCAAAATAAGTTAAAATCCCATTCACCTAGAATTGAGGCTGGGGTGGTTCCTCCCTCAGAAATCCCCCTTCCCACCAGCAGCCTAAGGGTTCCAAGTTCAGGACACCCCAGGCTATGGCCCCTTGAGCCTCCAATTCTACCCCATCCCCTGTAAAGGGAGCATTGGCTGGTTCAGCCTGCATGTATTGAATGCCTGTCTCCCACCATTGGGCCAGGAGCTCTTTGGGCTGTGGGCGGGATTAACCTCTCCTCAGAGTCCATGCAGCCTGGTAGATGGACCAATGGCCTGAATAGGGATTCCTGCCGGCTGAGGTCTGCCATACTCCTTCCAGGAGCAGGCTCCTCCACATCATGGGTCAGGGAGCTGTCCTCCTAGCTAAGGTCCAGACTTCTCGGGGACCTAGCTCCAAATCTTGAAGCACGTAGTGGAGGGTACTCAGCAAACGCTTAGCCCCTCCCTGAGCTAGGCACTAGGGGCCCTGTCCCCGAGGTGGTTGCCTCTGCTGGGATACAACGGCTCCAGGCAAAGAGCTCTATCCTGAGGGCCAGTGATGGTCGCCTGTGGAAGGAAAGGCACCCACCCAGGTTAGGTGTTCAGATGGCCAGGATAGCCGGCCGGCCCCCGCGACAACCACAAATCTGCTGTCAGAGCCTTAGTTTCCCCGATCTGTACCACCGGAGGCTGAGAACACGGACCTGCGGGTGGAGGAAGGCGCTTTGTCAATCTGGGACGGAGTGGGGGCGTGGATTCCACAAGGTGGGGGGGGTGTGTGTGACCTTGTTCCGGAGAGAGGTGAGGGAGCCGTGGCCGCCTAAGACCCCGGGGTTCCCCGCCCCTCTGCAGCCCCGCCCCCTCGTAACCCCCGCCCCACCCCCACGCCCGGGGGGCTCGGGCGGCTTCGGCCGCGGCCGGCTCGGCTCGGCTCGGCGTCGCCATGGCAACAGCGGCTTACGGGGCGGGGGCGACGTGGCGGGCTGGGCCGGGCCGGGCTGGGCCGTGCCGGGCGGGCGGCGTAGGGTGGGCTGGGCCGCGCTGCGCGGGCCGGGCCGTCGGCGCTCGGTCGGCGGGCGGGCGGCGCGGGCCGCGAGCTGGTGGGGCCGAGCCCGAGCCCGAGCCCGCGCCCGCCCTCGGCTGCGCGGCCGCCCGAACCAGGGCGCGGGTCCCGCGCGGGTCCCGGGCCCGCCGCCGCTCTAACCCCGCCTCCCCTTCCCCCTCTTGTCGCCCCGCGCGCAGGGCTTCCTCAGCCGCCGCCTCAAGGGCTCCATCAAGCGCACCAAGAGCCAGCCCAAGCTGGACCGCAACCACAGCTTCCGCCACATCCTGCCGGGGTTCCGGAGCGCCGCCGCTGCCGCCGCTGCCTCCTCCGCCGCGGACAATGAGAGGTGAGCCCGCCACGGCCGCCCGGCCCGGCCTCCGTGCGCCGCCGCCCCGGGATGCGCCCCAGAGGGCGCGGGGACAAAGCGAGAGCCGCGCTGGAGCGCGCTGAAAGCGGGAGGGCACCCCACGCCGCCCTCCGGCAACTTGTGGGGCCACCTCGGACGGGGAGGGGCACGACGGGAGGACCTTTCTCTCCCCGCTCCCGTCCCCCGGCTGAGACCGGGCGGGAAGTGCCCTCGCGGAGAAGTCCTGCTTCGCCTTGCGAAGGTGGGCATTGTTTCCTGGGCAGTGCAATGCCCAGAGCTGGGGACAGAAGTGGTCCCTCCACTCCCGGAACCCATCCCCCTGCCTCTGGAACCCCTGGGTGTCCGATACAAAAGGCATTTTCTGCTGGGTTTTGCTGAGATTCAGTGGTGAGGAAAAGGGTGAACATCTGGAGGGGAGGAGCAGGGGGCTGGGCCGCTTAGGGGGCACATCTGCTCTAAGTAGGGCGCGTGCTCCGCGGGGGTCTGGGGCGAGCAGAGCGGGCAGTGTCCCGGCCCTGAGCTCAGGGGCATTGCCTGAGGCCGGCGAAGAGCCTGGGCAGCTGCTTCCCTCCCTTACCTCTCCACTCCCAGGGGTGTCTCCGGTTCCCTGTTTCCTTTTCCTGAGCAAGCCAGGAGCAGGGTGTGGAAATTCCAGGGGGAGGTGGCCTTTGGGGCAGAGGAGGAGAGAGAGGAGGTGGTTCAGCTTGCCCAGAGGCACCGGCATCATCGGAGCAGGCTTCAGCTCGCAAGGGCAAGCCATCCTGTCCGCGTCCGAGGGCACTGGGCGGACACAGTCTCTCGGGGCCCAGGTCTCCTTCCTTGAGCCATGCCAGCCACCGCGCCTTTCCACTTGGGCACAGGCACACTGATAGATTCCGGTGCCAGTTAGAACGTTTTTCTGTTCAGCTAGTGGGCAGGCACCAAGGAGCCTTTTCAGCATTCAGCCCTGACATCTCAGGCCCCTGGCATCTGTCTTCATAGGGCTGTGCCTCTGTATGATCGCGAGTTGGCGAGCCAGGGAGGCATAGGGAGAATGACTGTGTCTCTTGGCTCCCTCGTGGTATAGCCGGCAAAGGAGTCCAAGTTATAGCCCAACTCCTGCCCAAGGTTGAGTGACTGTTTCACTGGACCCCTAGCATCTTCCCAGAGAGTCACCCTGGTAGAATTACTACACCTTTAATTTCTACCAGCTTGGAGCAGCCCTCTCCAATGCATCCCTCCTGCTGCCTGCAGCTGGTTTCCTGCCCTAGCTGCCCAGCCCAGCCCAAGGCAGGACCCTTAGCCTTTCTCTGATGGCCCTGGTGCCCCAGGGGACCAGGCGTGCCCTGGCAGGATAGATGCGGCCCGGCCAGAGCTCAGCGCTGGGTGCAGCCACTGCGTCTTTGAAAATCTCTCTTCCCATCTTTGTTATTGTCTGGGCAGCAGGCCACCCGGTTTGCTGCTTTCCTCCTGCTGCCCAGCCCCGCCTCCGGCTTTCTCCCCCAGGAACATGCCCTTCTCTGCGCTCTCCTTGGCAGGGGTCAGGACCCTCTGCACCCGCATGCGGGGGCTTGTGTACGTACCCCGTTTTGTGTGCGTGTGTTGGTTGTCGGGGAGCAGGAGAGACAAGCAGGCGGTCCGGCCTCCGAGTGTGTCTGCCCTCCCGGGAGCAGACAGCGTGCATGCCATGTTTACCTCCCTCCAGTGGAGAGCCTGCACCAGGAAGCTGGAGGAGCTGGTGAATGCTTGCCTGGCACCCCTGGCCAGAGGTTGGGGCATGGCCGAGATGACCTCGTGCAGGTCCTGCCCAGCTTGGCCTCAGGTCAGCCTTGCCATATGCTGAGGGGGCGCCGAGTGGGGGGTTGGGAGTGAAATTATAATCCCATGTCTAGAAACGGTGAATGGTAGTGATTGGAGTAGAACGACACTGGCAGTGGTGTGGAATTGTCTTATTAATTTTCTATAAACAAAATCTGGCTTGGTGGCTTCTCTGGCACAGGAAGGAAGCCCAGATTTCCCATGGACAGGCAGAGAGACTGAGTTTGAAATCTCTCTTCCTAGCCTTGGAGCTGAAATAGGCTTTGCTAGGACTGGGGTCTCCTGATTTGCTGCCTTGTTTAGAAATAGATTCATCGGCTGCTGCTTGGGTGGATGGGCAGATATTTTTCTGGGGCAGGTCCTGGAGTCGTCCTGTTTGGAGTTGAGTGAGTAAAACCAACTAGGGTGATGCAACCCCCGCAACCCCCTCCCCCTTCCCCCCAGCTCATGGTCAAATCTGGGTGAGTGGTGAGGCCTCCTCCTCCTTACTTGGTGTGGTGGTGCTGTTGAAGCCTGGGAGGACAGAAAGCTGCCTTTGGCTTGGCTTAGCCCTGAGGGAGGAGTTGAATCCTGGTTCTATGGGACCCCCCACTGGGCTGCCATGCCTCTGGCTGGGGAGGGGGAAAGTGCAGAGAATCCAGCCTCAGTGAGGGGATGGAAATCGGAAAGGGGGATGGGAGCTTCCATGGTGACAAGTGGGAGCCCTGCTCCCCGTGGCCTCCCTCTGTAGATAGCACAGCGCGCTTGGGGGCTGCCACTTGGGTTCTGACTTTGGAGGAACCTGTCAGCTTCATGGCTGCTGAAGTGGCTTTGTTGCATGCTGTCAGCTGTGCTCTGCAAACTGCTGTGTAGGGGAGCTTATTTTTTGCGCTGGAATTCTCTCACCTGGAGGTTGGAAACCAGTTGGTTCTGGGCTCCCTGGAAAAGAAGTCTGCTCCAGGTGTGGCAACGCTGAGGCTGGCTGGTCTGGGGAGAGGGCTGATACCTTGCTGCGAGGCTGGGCTCAGGCCAGCCAGGGCTTGGTGGGCACCATTGGGATCCCCAGGGCCACAGGACAGGTTTGAACCTTTGCATTTATTCCCCAGAAATGACCTGGGGGAGGTTCCCAGCTGGTCTTTAAAATCCCTGGGCACCTAGACACCCGTTTCTTCTTTGGAGGTTTTGGAATTAGGCACCAAGGACGGTGGTCCTTTCTCCTGGATAACAGAAATGAATGCTGCTCAGAGGTTTTCCAGGTGGAAGGTGTGCTGGCAAAAGCACTTTTGTTTTGCAGGCTGGAAATGTTGCCGCTTCATCTGCAAGACTGTTTAGTGTGGGTAAAAGCCATCCAGGATGTGGTGGTTCTGCCTTCCCAGAAGATAATTTCCAAGTCACTCATTTATTTATTAATGTTCTTGAGGAGCTGGGAGGGTCAGCTGTCAATGTTATACTTTCTTCATCCCTTTCTTTTCTCCCTGATACTGTTTCTGGGTGACTCCACGTGTGCAGGAAGTATGTCCTCTCCGGCTCTCTCCCTGTCCCCCAAGCCCTGTAATTACTCTGAAGTGACGGTACCCCACCCCCTACCCATTCTGCCCATTCTTCTGGTGCAGAGCTTATAGCATAAATGCAGACAGCACAGGGGCAGGGATGCAAGGCTGCTGTGAGTAGCATTGGAGATGGATTACCCCTCCCAGGGATTGTGTATGATGCCCGGAGTTCCCACACCTGCAAATTGCTAATGGTGGGATTCTGGACTGTGTGAGACTGGGGAGGGAGATACTTGGAAGGGGTGGGGGATGGCTTCCAGGGATCCTCTGTTGGTGCTGGGTAGGTAGGAGTCAATTCTGCCCCTCTGGGTGAAGCAGTCCCTGAGTAGGGAGACGAAACTTGATGAGGAGCAGGGGAAAAAATGGAAGATGGGATCTGTTTTCCCACTTTAGGTGTCGACAGTAGCTGCAGGAGGGTCTGGGCAGCCAGGCCTGCCTTTTCTTGCCTGCTCTCCCTCCCCTTCATCCTTCTCTGCCCTCCCTTGGGTGGCTGTGCAGTTTGGACAGTCTCTGGGCTTAATGCAAGGTATGTGATCTTTGGATTTAAAGCCAGGCATTTTTGGAAGAAGTCACTCAACCTTTCTGAGCCTCAGTTTGCACATCTGCCAAATGGGCCTAATGGTAGTAGAAACATTGATGTTAATATATTCAGCATGTATTTAATAGCAAGTATTTGTCCCGTTCTTTGCTGTTTCCTTAGCAACTAACACCAGGTTTGCACATTTCTTAAATGTTTCTAAAATTTTAAGTATTAATGTGAAAGAGGCTACATTCGCATGTTGTAGGTTTTCAGCAAGTGGTAGTTAATATTGGTAGGGAAAAGTCACTTTGTTTCAGTAAGCCTCAGTTTTCTCATCAACAGTGTGGGAATAAAAACAAGCAATCATGTGGTGAGGCCCAAGAGAGATACTAGATGGTGCTATCACTAGATGGTGGAAAGGGCTTTACAAAGGGTCATTGTTACCTTAAAACAAGAAGTAGCCAGGCAGAGTGACCTTTGTTCTGTCTCCACTTGGGAACGCAAACCTCTCCTGTATGAGTTTTAAAAATTGACTTTAAAAGTTACATCTTATATTAGATCATACTGGTTTCCAATCATTTAGGCATTTAGATTATCTAGTTTTTTGTTTGTTTTTTTTTTTTTTAAATTAAAAATGATGCTGGTATTTAAATCCTTGAATATTTATCTTTGTCTATGACACATCTCTGATTTTTTTCCTTAGGATGCAGTTTTAGAAATGGGATTATTAACTCAAAGAATAGAAACAGTTTGTGGTTTTTTAAATAAAAATGCCCCCCACTGAAAGCCAGCGTTCTTTGAGAGTGCTCTCCTGTTTCCTCACACCCTTTCAAACATTGGGTGTCATCATTAAAACAATCTTTGTCATTTGAATAGGCAGGAAAATGATGGTATTTCTTTGTTATTTGCACTTTGCTTGTTAGTGATTGAATGTTGTTTTCTGAGTTTGATGACCAGTAGTGCCTTTTCTTTTGAGTCTTGTCTGTTCCTGTCCTTTGCTTTCTGAATGTTCTGACTAGCCCCTTGCAGAATTCTTGGTTGCTCTGTATGGCTTCCCTCTGTTCTCAAAGGCCCCATATGAGCAGATCTTTGTAAAATGGGCCTCTGCCTTCCAAGAGGTGTGGCAGGGAATTCATTAATTACCTGCTAGGAAGGCTCCCCAGTTCTTTCCTCTCTCCCTCCCCTGCTCTGCATAAGAAAATCAGATGTAATTCCTAATCCGATAATTATCCTGAGGAGGCCTGGTATTTACACAGCACCCGAGAGGTCTTCCACCCTCCAGGATAGGTGGGCAGTGAAGGCGCTTTTCAGTTCAGGAAATTGAGGCACACAGTCAGAGGCATGGAGGTGGGACCATCATGGAAGCCAAGCCTTGCAACCAGGTGCTGGCCCACCTGCAGCAATGTGCTTGGAGCCCCGTGGGCACCTTTGGCTGCAGAGCTGTTCAGAGCCCCGCACATGAGCATGTGACTGTGCCTCATCTCCAGAAAGGGGTGGGAGAAAGCCACAGAACACGACCCGGACGTAGAGACGAACCAATTTAGTTTTTGCTTTCTCCTTTTTATCACCCTGCTTTTAGATCTGCGGCTCCCTTGTGTATCTTCCTGAGATCCGTGCTGGGCAGTATTTTTAGGAACGGTGGAAATTAGCTAGTGAGAATGCGATCAGCCCCAGGCTGGGGTTTCAAAGACTGGAGAAGCCTGTCTTTGTACAGGCATCTGTTGACATATATAGGTCTGTGTGTGCATGTTTCTATGTGTCTTGCAAGTGAGCACCTGCCCTCATGAGTGTGTGCCTGTGTATGTCATATGTAAATGTCCTGTACACGCAGCTGCATTTGAAATGAGTAATCACATGTAAAGCATTTAGCACAGTGCTTGGCGCTTCCTATTGGGTTGGACCGTATGAAGTGGTTGTTTTTGTAGGTTTAATGTATGGTTCAATCTAATAAGGGCTCAGTAGGTGTTGGCTACTATTATTATTATATCTCTCTTTTTTATGTGTATGTGTGTAGATAGTACATTCCGTGTTTGAGCTGAGCTCTCACATGTGCATATGTGTGTGCAGTTTCTTCTGTCTGGGTGTGAGGCTGCTAAGCTGGCCAGTTTTGTGAACAAACTGCCTACCTTCGTGGGGAGCACCTTTCAGGGCTCAGTGTGTATGTGGACCATGATGACAGCAGCTCTCTTAATCCCTTCTTGCCTTTAGGTGCCAGGAGAGCTCCGGCCTGGGGTGCCGGGCCTGAGGGGTGCCATGGGGCCTATCACATTCTACTCAAGTTGCCCTGCCTATTTCCAGGTCCCATGTCTGAGGATATGCAAATCGACTCTTTAATGGAATTCCTTTGCAAAATATTACTTGAAGCAGAAAGTTAATTACCAGACTCTAATTAATGGCTATTTTAGAAGGCCACAGAAGGGATCATAGGGAGACCGAAAAGGAGAGAAGGAACACACCCAGCTCCCGGGGCTGGTTTGGTGACTCCTTCCCAGGTGGCAGAGCACACTTAGCTTCTCCCAGCTCTGAGCTGCCCTCCCGCTCCCCTGTGCTTATTGGCTGTGGGTGAGTGCAAAGCACCCTCTGTGTGAGGAACCTTCGTGTTCTAGCCGTCTGGCAGTCAGTCCATCCATCTGTGAGGAGTGGCCTGGGCTGCATTCCAGCCTGGGGGTGCAGTGTGTGAGTAGCTGTGAATGGCAAACCTGGACTGAGGTGAGGCTATACTATTGCACCCAGCCCCCCAGCCCTCTGAGGGCTTTGAGCAGCCAGGTAACAAGCCCACGGACTGGGCTGTGGGAGGGACCGTCAGTGGCCACTCTGCCATGAATCTAACCCCCTTCTTACTCCTCCCGGGGCCTTTGGGTGACTACCTACAGACCCCCCCACCAAAGTGCCTGAGGCAGCTTCCTGAAAGGCCACAGCTCCCCTGGGAGTCAGCACCCTTCTGAGTTTCCCTCAGTGCTCAGTGTGAAGTCACCTATGATCACACCTGCGCACCTACCTCCAAGGTCAGGAGTTTACTGTGGTGGAAATGACGTGGATGTTTCCCCTCCCGCTGGGGGCACCAGGAAGGGTGGCCGGTGTTCGAGGATATCTCTGTCCTCTGTGGACATATATGGGTATGAACCTGGAGGGGATTGGTGCATAGCATCTAACACATATTGGGGACACAGCTTTGGCTGCCCACCAGGTCTTGTCCACAGGCCACACACATGCCACACACATGCCAGCCAGGCATGCACTTGTAAGAACTGTCCTTGGCATTTGGAAGGCAGGTCCTTGTGTAAATCATGGGTTGTGCACCAGAGGTCCCCTCTGAGCCAGGTGGGTGGTGGGTAAGGATGCAGGAGACGGAGATGGGATTCCCACCTCCTCATGTCCCTGGCAGCCTATCTGGGAATATCTGGGGTATTTCTGGGGGGAGGGGAGAGTAAGGAGTGACCCCAAGGCTGGAAGTCAAGCCTGATCTTCAGGGTATGCCAAGAATAGGGCCTCCCTGATACCCCCACTTGCACCTGCTCAGGAAGCCTGCAAACACCTGACTCCTGGAGTCGTCCCCTGGGCAGGCGGGTTAGAGGCTTTAAGTTTGTGCCTTGAGGAGGGGCTCAGGGTTTGCCTGGTTTGCTTCCGTGTTCTGGGAGTGGAGAGGCCACAGGGCAGCCTTCAGAATTCCTTAGAGGTTCTCCCAAAGGCAGCCTGAGCAAGGGCTCTGCTGTCTCCATCCTCCCACCGTCTCTCCTCTGCTGCTACTTGTCCCTTGCCTGTCACAGGCCAAGCTAGAACAAAGAGTTGAGGAGTTAAGGAACTTTGCTCCTGGGCCAGGCTTTGCTCAGTGGGATCAGGCTTGGAAAAGCCACAGTCTCCGTTTTTTTCCATCTCTCGGCTGGCGGTAGTGGGGCAGGAACTGGCCCGGCTAGAGGGTGGGTTTGCACATTTCCCCGCATCAGATTCTCTGTGGGGAGAGTCACTCCTGTCACAGTAGCCCTCTTCCAGTGGGCACCCCTCTTCCCCATGGGAGAGGCCCCTTCTCCAGCCCCTGTTCCAGCTGGCTCTGGTTGCCGCCCAGTTACTGTCACCTGTATTTTGCCTCAACCTTTCTCGCACTGTCGGGGCCCTCATTTGCAGGCTGGGTGTGACTGTGGAAGAGCACAGTGGGCAGAGATACAGATGCCACCCCAGTAGTGCAGGCCCTGATTTTATGCAGCGGTATCGTGGGGAGTGTTCATACGAGGGCAGCGAATTAGTGTGGCGGCTTCCTGTGCCCACTGAGTAAGGGGAAGTTAATTTCATGCTCTGTCTTTTTGACATTTGTAATCAAAGCACTGTATTGCAGCTGCGGACTGTTAGCACTTGAAGGATGTGCGAGCTTTAACAATCCCTGTTTCTGGTGGGGGGATTGATGAATAGATGTTCACAGCTCACCCCCTCTGCCCCTTACTCCCCTTCCTGCCTTCTCTCCCCCTTTCCCACTTCCCCAGATCTTATCAGGACATTCAGTCCCAGGACTGACTCTGATATAACCCTACTCTTGACTTGGAAGCCAAGGGCTAGTCCCTGAGGAGGACTGACCAGCCCAGCCCAGGGAGGACCCATGTGAAGAGGGATTGCCTGGGACAGACACCTGACAAAATGCAGATTCTTGGACTCTACCCCAGGCCTTCCGATTAGACTTTCTGGTGGAGCAGTCATGTTTTCTCAAAGTTTGAGAAGCACTGCCCCAAGTTTATTTCTTTTGCAGAGGGTCACGAACTGTACCCTAGCTGTGTGCTAGCAACTTGCCCAGGCATTGCCCACATTGTGTTCTGATTGATCCCTCCTGGTGAGAGGGGTTTTCATTTCTCATTTCACAGATACAAAAACTGAAACTCCAAGAGGGGAACATGATAGGCCCAGAGTCACACATTGGGGGACCCCATGCCTAGGCAATCTATTCCTTGATTGGTGCCCCACATTTTCCATTAGTATGTGGGCCCTTTCTTTCTGTGGTTGTGGTGACTTTTGAAATCAACCTTCTCCATCCTAGAGGACTGCCAGTAGCCCCCTCTTGTGTTTGCATGGGGCTCCCCACTGGAGAAAGGTGTCCCGGGTCTCCCAAGGGTGCTTGGAGCACTGGGGGCATTCATGACTGTGCCCGGCACTTTGTAGGCGAGGGGAATGAGGCTCAGAGAGGTGAGGGAGCAGATCTAGGATCAGAACTTGTCTGCCAACGCCAGTGCTCGCCCACCTGGGCCACCAAGGCCCGCTCTTGCCATCTCCCCAGTTACAGGTAGGGAAACTGAGGTTCAGAGCAGTGTAGTCACTTACCAGGATGAATGAGTGGCAGTGATGTGATTCAAGCTAAGGTCCACTGAGTGGGTAGCCTAGAGGACAGTACTTGTCAGTGTTTTGGGGCTGGACCAGGTGCCCTTGCCCCCCACCTGGGAATGGAGGTCTTTCCACACAGCCTGGAGGGTCTTGGCTCCGGAAGGGGAGTGGCTGTCTATGCAGAGGCCACCGGGAGAGGCAAGGCCATGTGGGGGTTGGGAGGGGGGTGCCTTCCCAACCAAGGAGGCCAGGTCCCTGCTAAGGAATGGGGGTGGGAGGGACAGGTGGCATCTGGGCCTGTGGGGCATGGAGCTGGAATTTGAATCCATGACCGCCATATTCAAAGCCCCATCTTCACACTGCCATTGGCTGAGGAGGTCCACAACAGGTGTGTCTCCGTTCGTCACTCAGAGCCAGTTCAAGGCCAACCTGTGCCCACTGCTTCTCTCTGAGCCTCAGTTTCCCCATTGCAACACAGCAAAAACCAAAACTATTATCTCGGGGTCCAGGATTCTGGAATTTCTTGAAGGAGAGCAGCTAGCACGGGGTGGTGGTGTGCTGAGTCTTTGAGGGGCTTTGCTGCCTTCAGACCACAAAGCCCCTGGCACTCTCATAGAATGGAGCCCTGGCAGCAGGCTGGGGCAGGATGTTTCTCATCTTTGCACTCTTCATGACCAGCTTCTCTGGGAACACCCCTGCGCCACACCCCTACTGCCTTTGAGTGGCTGCTCGTGATGGGCCAGGCTCCATGCCCGGCGCCTTTTCATGCGTCTTCTCATTTCATCCTTACAACAGCACTATGAAGGATGGGTGCCATTACTGCCCCCAGTGTACAGAGAAGATTGAGGCGCAGACAGATGGAACAGCTGGCCCACGTCATTGCTCGTAAGGGGTCAAGCCAGGACTCAGGCTCAGTCAGTCTGGCTGTATTATAGAGAGCCTCGCCATCAAGTGCTGTTGTGCAGGGTCTCTCTGTTCATCCGCTCTGTCTTGCAGACAACATGCTCTGTCAGTAATAACATCAGTAAACTAACTGCCATGTAGGATTGTGCGTTGTGTGTGTCATCTCTAATCGCCCTGACTACTCTCGTTTTATCCTCCCCTCATTTACAAAGTGACGAAGCTGACCTCAGGTATAAAATCACTTACGGGGATTACCCTCAGGATGAATTTAGAATCTAGGTCTCTGTGGACCCAAAGCCAGGGCCCTCACTAGTGCAGTGGATAATGGGGTGAGCACATCCTGCGGGCCAGGCCGGCCCTCAGCACATCGCCAAGGGGAACTCACTTCATCCTCACAGAAGCCTGTGTGCTACACACTGTTGTAATTGCTACTTTACTGCCAGGAGCCGTGAGTTGCATGGCTGGAATGGCAGACCTAGGATTTGAACCTAGGGAGCCTGGCTCCCAGGTTTGTACTCCTAACTGCTGCACAGTACAGCCTTCTTGTTCTCCAGGTAATGAAATAGGCTCCAACAGGTAAAAGCCCCTTGCTCTGAGTTGCACAGCAGGTGAGCGGCAGAGATGGGATTTGCACCTCGATATTTCCAGAGTGTTTTTCTTTCTCCTGTCTGAGAGAATATGACAGCTGCTGGTGGGGGTGGTCCCAAGGCCACCCAGGGCCCTGCAGGAGGCTTTTGTGGGTGCTGAAGTCCTGCCTGTGGGTACTGGAGCCACCGGGCAGAGGGTGGGGTCTCAATGGGTGGAGCCCCAGAATATGAGGGTAGGGCTGCCTTGGTGACTGTCCTCCACATTTGCAGTTGATCGGTGGTTATAAAGTGTCTTTCTCTGTGGGCTCCCCCAGGGTTCTAGGCACCCACATCTCTTCTTGGCAAAGCTGATGAGCTATGGCTGCATTTGGATCCGTTGATGATGCTAGATGAGGTGGGGTGGCTGGCCTGGTCATGGGTAGGCTCACTGGCCTTGTAGAGCACCTCCCTTTCCTCCCCAGGTTAGCATGTAGAGATCACCTTCATCATTGCCCAGGAGGGTGAAGGGAAAACTGATGGCAGCGGGCATGCAATCAGTTTGTCTGTACCTGTGGGGAGGCGGGTGAGTGTGATGCTGAGACCTCCAGTTAGACCAGCTGAGGGGTGTCACTCCAGACTCCCGACCGGCAGCCCTCTGGACCTGAGATGGTGCTGGGCATGTGTGGAACTGCTGGGCTTTGGGGATGGTGCAGGAAGTAAGTGTGGGGCAGTGACAAGGGCCATGGCCAGGCTTTCTGCCAAGAGCCCTGTCCAGCCTGCCCCAGGTGGTCTTGTCCAGTTGACCTATTCTTGTGAAGTCCACATTTTTTATGATGTTTGTTTATGAGAGTAGTGAAAACCTGCTTCAAGGGAGTTCAGAGAGTTAAGGGATGATGGAGCAGGCAGGGGATTTATGGAGCAGTCGGTCCAGAGTCTCTCAGACTCTGTCCCTAAGGTTCCTGGAGGTGAGTCTAGATGTTTCCCTCCACAGATGTGTGGTCATCCTTACTCTAGGGGTTTACTCTGTGATTCAGGACATTGAAGGCCCTAAGAGGTCCTGCAGTCCCACCTCATTTAATGCAGGGTTAACTGTCCCCACACCCCCATTCCACCCCAGGAGCAGCTGTTGGCATCTGTGGAGCAGTAGTGTTCTGCAGAAAGTTCTTTGGCACATGCAAATTTGAACTGTTACCTCTCCTTAGAGGTGTGCTTTTAAGAGGGAACTTTGAAGTACTCCATGGCTTTAGTACCTTCAGGAGTAAGCCTTGAATGATGGCCTTGCTGGTCCAGCAACAGGTGTGGATGGGGTGTGTGTTTTTGACACGAGGCATCCCCAGGTCCTCAGAACTGTTCCTCTACCAGCGCTCCTGTGTGCGGGATGGGGCTCTGAGCAGAGCCCTCTGTGGGCCCAGCGCCTGGGGCGTTTATTTCCCCTTTTGCGGACTAGGCGACTCCCTCCTGGCACCCAGCATCTTGGGCTCTGACCGTCCCCATCCCCCGCTGGACTCCTGTAGAAGGCAGCAATCAGGCAGAGGCTGCCCACTGATTTGCATAATTGCACTGTCCCCTGAATAATTAATAAAGCTCTGTCCTTGCTGGGAGCAAAGTCTGCACCAATATGGCTGGGTTTGCCAGAGCCTTTCCAGGGAGCTGATGGTTCCTGGACTCTTGAGCCTTTCCTGACATGAACCCCTCAGAGAGAGGAGGGCGCACTGGTGGGAGGGGACGTGTCCACGCAGCACCGTACTAGGCGGGGCCGGTCGTGCATGCTTGTTTTTTCCAGGATCCACAAATGGGGTCTCAAGCACACAGTGACTTGGGATTTTGTATTTCTCTGCTTTAGGGGTACCACAATCTCTTCTCTGAAGTGTAATCAACTGCTGTGGAGACCTAGTCCCCTTTTCGGGTAACCTTGAGGGGAGGCACTGCTCACCCCAGAGTTAAGGGCATGCTCGGGCATTTTCAGGCAGGGGCAAGAAGGAGAGGCGTTTTGGCTTGAGGGCTTTCTCTTCTTCAAGTTTCTGTCCTGGTTAAGGTCAGGGGTAACCTGGGAATGACTCCTTTTTGAGGTTTCTAAGTCCCCCTTTGTGTTGTTTTATTGAAGGGGATTTTCTCTCTGGGGATATGGGTTTGTCTCCTTATCATGCTAGAAAGGGAGGTTTAGGGCAGGGTCGGCTCCTGATGTGCAGTTGACACTGGGCAAGGTCCTGTAGGCTCTTCAAGCCAGGGTATACTTGAAAGGTCTTTCTCTTCCCTATCTCTGCTAGTCATTGCCCAAAGCGCGCATAGGAATGTTTCTCAAACTGGATTCCATGGAGCACCACATCCTTGCAGATATTAATGGGCGCTTGGGATAAGGGGGTTTCATCACCCAGGCAGATAAGGGAAGCAACCAATGAACCAAAGCAAGTAAGTTTCTTCAATGCCTGACTCCTAGGAGCCTTGAATAGGCTAACGTGCATCTGGGTGTACAAGACGGGGACGCTCTGTTTCCCGCCCACACACACTCTCCAGGGTCTGCTCGCGCGTCTCCAGGGAGGGACAGTGCAGCTCCTGGAAACTGTTCCCTCTATTGAGCTTCCCCAGCCAGGATGTATGTAGTACTTTATCAGTTGCCACTTGGACCTCATACCAGTGAGGGAGGTAGCAGGGCAGGGATTATCCCATTTTGCAGATGAGTAAACTGAGGCTTGGAGAGGGTAATTATCTCACCGAAAGGCACACAAATGGTGGTAGAGTTGGCATTTAAACCCGCGTCTGCTAGCTGGATCATCACCTCTTTCCTTTGGCTACCAGGAACCATTTTCTCCTTGGGTAAAGGTTGGTATGTTAGCTGGCATTGGTCCTTGCGACCTTGGGGACCTGTTGCTTCTTCAGCCCCTCATTCCAGCTTGCTTGGAGTAAGATTCTAGGGGTGGGAGATAGGAGGTAATTAAAACCCTGTTTAATAGAATCCCAGCTGTGGGGCCTGGCTTTGGAGCCGTACACAGATAATGGGTATAAAACTACCAGCTGTCCCTCTCATCAAACCATTCCTGATTCACCCTTTCCTTCTGTTCTCTCTTTGTATAGTGTGGGCTGTGTTTGAAGTACCCCAGAGCTGGGTAGGTGCTTTTCTTGGGTGGTGGTGGTCAGGGGTGGAGGAGGAAGAGGGCATGGGCAGGGGACACCAGCTGCCATGTCTTTCTGCAGGCCTTTCTGAGAGCCACTGCCCAGGCCTGATGGATGCTCAAGGGCAGCCTGGGCTGAGCCTGTTTACAGCAGCCAGACTTGGAGGCTGCACTTAGGGTGAGGGGTACCTGCAGGACTTAGACCAACTGTTTTATGTCTTAGGAGTCTCCTTGGGTCATACCATGAAAGGGAGTGCATTGCCATCAAGTGACACATCCACCTTGTTGCCATAGAGAGTAAGTCATGCAGGGGGACCCTGATGAGCAGAATTCTTCTGCTGACCTGTGACCTTAGTTCTGAATCTGGCTCCTTGACTTCATGTGTGATCTGGGACAAGTCACCTAATTTCTGAACCTCCATCTCTTCATCTTTAAAATGGGTATGAAAATGATACCTGCCTCCTAGGGCTCTGCAGTCAACGTGGAATCCTGCATGTCACGTAATCCCTTTATCACATCATCTCACGTGCATGCACACACTCTCACATTTGCACACGCGATGCATTTGAGTTTCTGTCTGAGACCCTGGAATCCTGCCTGCATATCTGGCCCAGCCTTCACAGGGTCCGCCCCATCATGTACCAAAAGACAGCCCAGGACAGGCATGAAGAGCTGTTTGTGTGGACACTTCTCTCACTTAGAAAATCAATATTCTGTGGTCTGCCTAATTGCTCTGTTGCTGCTAAATGAGTCATTATGGAGGGAAAGTAGCAAATGCATTGTGAGATTAATGGGAGAAAATAGTTGGCAAATGACTCTGGTGCTTCTGAAACTCTGAGAAGGTGTTACTATGAGAAATCTGGAGAGCCGTGCAAGGCCGAGTCCCAAGAAGCAGCCATAGGTGTTGAGAGCCTCCAGAGGTACCCAATGGGCTGAGAGGGGGCACTGAGTTGACTGTTATAGGGCCTGGAAATGGGTGTTCCTGAGTGGGCAAGGTTAGAGCCAGTGTTGGCCTGGTCCTAAGGGCAAGGAATGCTGTTCAATGAGGGCCTGTTAGGGGCATGGTGCTAGCTTAGGGGGTACAATGTTGAGAAAACCAGCCTGCACCTCCCGTGGTGGAGGAGACAGGCTGGAATGAATCACCCCACAGGTAATCTGTAGTTGTTGAGGCATGTGTCCTGAAGGCAGTGAGAGCTCATGACTGGAGGGTTTGAGTTGTGGATGGTGGCGACCACTTCCCCAAGGAAGAGAGGAGTGGGCTGGGCTCTCAGGGAAGTGCCTTCTGGGTAGATGGAGGAACCTGTGCAGACCCAGTGGGTCTGGGAGCATGGGGCCCCTGTGATGTTAACCCTCACAGCAATCCTAGGAAGTAGATTCTTCCTCCTTTTATAGGAGGAATCCTGGACTGAAGATGGTTAAGAGACTTGCCCAATATCATGTAACCTTTAAATGGCAGACTCAGGATTTGAACCCAGGCGGTGGAGCATTCCTGCCTGCTCCAGGGAGCTGGCCTTGGCACCTGCTGGCCGTCCTGCTGGTCAGGGACCTCTCCCTTGCAGGGTAGGGCTCTGCAGAGGGCTGCCTGAGAATCTCCTTAGCTGGGGAGGTGTAGGACTCCAGAGGCCCCCCCCCCGCCCCCCCGCCCACCAGCCCAAAGCCAGGCCTGTCTGCCTCATTGGGGTTTTGCTTATTCTTAATGGTAACACGACTTGGGTAACACAAGTCAACTAGTGACTCCTCTTTGAAAAAACTCTAGAAATAGCACAGTTCTCCTTCCATCACGTGGGTTGATTTATTCCTTGCCATTCATCCCCACTGGCCTGTCATCATTGTGGCCCCCCAGTGGGGCTGACCCCACAGCTCGCAGAGGTGGAGTGGAGGTGTGGGCAGCTGAAGGTGCTTAGAGCCCTGTGGATGCTCCAGGGTTTTAGGAACTTCAGCAGCAGGTGGGGAGAGACCAGGCATTCCTGTGGGCACTGGGAAGGGGACATTGGGGCATCAGAGGTAATCTCACCGTGTCTTGGTGCCTGGGTATACCCAAGCATCATGGTGCCATGAGAACTTGGCTGAAAGATTCTAGAGCCCCACCCAGAGGAGTCAGATTCTCATGACAACCTCCTTCCCCCCTGGTGATTCTGAGATCCACTAAAGTATTGAGAGCTCTAGCTAGGCAGCTGTGAACTCTCTCCTCTATGGAAGGGTCTCATGCCTCTGAGGGATGGTGTGGGGGGTACCCTTGCTTGCTCCAGTCTGGGGAACCAGGCTTCCCTGTGCCCCTTAGGGGCCCCTGGCAGGGCAGAGCCAGGTGGGCCACTGAACTCCAGATAAGGCAGGAACTCGGCCTGGGGAGCTGGGCTACTGCTCTTGGCTGAAAGCCAATGTTAGCCCAAACTCAGTTGTGATTGGCTCTTCCCTGTTCTCCGTATAAAAGCCCCAGCCCCCTGTCGAGTAGCGAAGTGTTTATTTGGTCTGGTTGAAGAGCTCTAGCTGAGGGCCTTTGTCCCGCTCAGATTCCACTTCCAAAGGAAATCGGCTTAGTTCTTCAGATAAACAGCAGGCATTGCCTGCGGGGCTGGCCCTGAAGGTGTAGAGGGGATGCAGCTGTTCTGGCACTTCAGTGTGCTCCCGGAGGGGCACACCTGTGGCACCCTCGTCTGGTCTTGCTCCTGCTACCTCCGGGAGCCAGTTCCTCCTTTAGACAGAAAGCGAGGCAGGTCTGTCCCACTCGGGGTGGTGTTTCAGGGTCACTGCAACATCTTGAATCTCCTCATAGGCATTCCCTGTCCCTCTGCTGAGGCAGACTCTGGCTCCCTGAGCCCAGGCAGATGAGAACCAGAAGGAGCCAGGTCAGGGCCCATCCCACACCTTTCCTGCACCCGGGCCATGGAGGGATTCCAGTCTTACAGGTGCTTGTTTGCAGGTAGACAGTGGGCTGTCTCCCTGAGCTTGGTTCCAGGGCTCCCACCGTGGGGTTTGACCAGCCTGGGAAACCTGGGCTGCTGAGCAGAAAACCTGATGATTCATCACCATACATTTCTGCTTTGACCTCCCTGTTTTCTCTCTCCCCTGGGTCAAGGTGGCTGCTTAGCTGTTGTCGAGTTTCTTGGGCAAATCTCTGTAGCCTCTTCTGGTTAGCAGTGGGTGGACTCTGTCTCCTTTGCCACCATTGACTTCCAGGAAGAGTTTCTGGGAAGGCGAGTCTTATACCAGCTCTGCCCTGTGCTCAAACAGTTCAGGAAGCTCTCAGACAGCCCCATGGCCTTTCCTAAGCTGGGGCAGCCCCCTACTTTGTCCTTCTCATGGCAGAAATTGCCAGCTTCTTCATTGGCTTGGGGGACAGGGTCTTCCATTGTGTGGTGGGGCTCGGGGCAAACAGAATGCTGGACCTTAAGGGGCCACTTGTCAAGGGTAGGCTTGCTGAGCTTGCCTTAGGGCTGGTTCAGACAGGATGTCAATGCCCTGTGGTCTTTTTGTCTGGTCACATTTGAAGCCACTCATTGAAGCAGTGGAAACATTTCTAAATGAGAGGAAACGCTGCGTCCTATTTGGTGCAGCTATACAGAAAACTACTTACGGGGCTTGTCCTAGCTACCCCTGGCGTGGTGGAATCCTGATTGGGACACCCGAATCTGACCTTGGGTCATCGAGTCACTTAAGTTTCACACTTCCATCACACTGTCAGCCATTTACCTTAATGTGATTCAGTGTAGCCATCATATGACTTAGCAATACTTTGGGCTTTCTGAACTGAACATCACCTTGTCACCTTGTCACCTTGTCTCCCTGGGCATGGATGTTCTTCCCTACCCAGAGTTATTCTAGCCGTTCTGTCTGACCCTGCCCCATGGCAGCCCTGGGCAAGCATCCCGTCAGGGTTCTCCCTTCCTCGTACCAGGGAGACCTCAGCTCTACCCCCTCCATCAGTCTTCCTTCTTTCCTCCTCCCCTCCAGTCCCATGGGCCACCTACTGCTGCAGGTCCATGCCCCGCATTGGAGGGCAGGTACCACTTAATGGTGGGCATCCTACAAGATGAGCCTGGGTGGTTATAACTCCTGGCCCAGAAGCCTCAAGCCCCGAGCCATGGTCCCTGTTGTGGCTATGTTGTGACAAGGGACTTGTTTCCAACATGGGAGGCATGCCCATGCTTTTTGCCTTGATGGTCTTTCATGCCAGCAGTCCCCCTACCAGGTCTGTAACATTTTGTGTTGAGGTTTCGGAAGGGCCCGGCACCGGTCTGCTGAGCAGGTGGCCCAGACAGAGCAACCAGCTCTAAATCACTCCGCCCATGAAGGCAGACTCTCCGGGCTGCCCTGGCAACAGCTCTGCTCCAGCCTGTTGGTGTGTGGCCACTGACAGCGGAGGCTCCTGACTGGCTGCGCTCTCCCAGCTCCCTCCCCTGCCTCACGCCCACTCGTTATCAGCAGCTCCCTGCATCCTTCAGGCAGATGGCAAAAAGGAAGTGCAGGGCTGGGGTCCTAAGACTGTCAGTTTGCATGTTCCCATGTGTGGGTGGCGTCACCTCGTGGGGATTTCGTCAGCACTGGCCTGGGTTGGGTGCCATTCAAGATCAGGCTGCAAGGAAAACGAAGCCTGACTTCTGAGGTTTTAACAAGTCCCTCGGGAGTCCCCAGACTGCCTCCCTACTCCCCTGAGTCCCCATGCCCTCCTCACCCGTTGACTCACACAGAAGCAGCCAGCGTGCCTGGGTTCAAATCCCAGCTCTGCCATTCAGCAGCTCTGTGACTTCTGGGAACTTGCGTAACTCTGTAAAATGGGGGTAATAGCAAGTCCTCTCTCGAAGGGTTGTCGAGAGGAATAAATGACATTTGTAGCTAAGTGCTTAGCAGAGCACCTTGCGATATGTGTGAGCCATTACTGTGTCGTGGATTTCCCTGCCTCGTGTGTTGCCTCTGTCCAGAATGCCTCTCCCCTCCCCTCTGCCCTTCGTCCTGGGGCCACCTGAGGGCACTGGCTGGCGTCTGTTGAGCTGTCCTTGGCCTGCCCTCTTGAGTAGACCAAGGCAGTGTCTGGCTCCTTCCCAGCCCTCCAGAACCTCGGGTGAACCTGGAGATGCCCCCGACCCCAGAGTATAGAGCATATGACCAAGTTCATTCATGTGGGCATGGAATGAGAATTCATGGTGCTTGCTTTACAGGGGGGAAGTTGAGCCAAGAGTGAGGAAGGTATCTCCAGGGACACTGACACTCTGGGAGTCGCAGGCCTCGCCCACTTCTTTCTGCACTTCTTTGCCTGGGGGTGGGCAGGAGTTGGGTCTGCTTTCAGGGAGTCAAGGAGGGCTTCACAGCAAGTGGCAGGAGTTGAGGCTTGGAAGATGATGAGGTCACCAGATGGCAAAGGTGGCAGTAGGGCAGTTATGCAGAGCGAACCCCGTGAGCATGCCCCTTCGGGACACGAGGCTGCTCTGGGTGATGGGAAAGGGCTCGGAGCATGGGGTTCAGGGGCCCAAAGCAGTAGGTTGGGGAGCTGGAGAGGGGGGTGAGTGTGTGTTGGGTCGCATTAGGCAGAGGATGAGCGTGAAGACGAGCACGCCCTCTGCCAGGCACATTGTCTCTTAGATGCGCACAGCTGCCTGGGAGGTGGGAGACCACGTGCCCACAGGTTTGCTGACTTGGTCCAGGTCTCACAGGCTAGTAGGGGGCGTAACCAGAATGGGCACCCTGGGCAGTGTGACTGACCTCCAGGTTCTGGTGACTACTGCCTTTTGGGGACAGGATGGCATCACTTCCCTGGGGGGTGGGGCCCATGAGTCTCTGGAGTCACTACTTCCCAAGTAGGTGTGGGGCCACTAACAGAAGTATGTAAGAGGCGTTGCATGGGGTCTGGCCACGCAGGTGCTGTCACTGTTAGTTCCCTAGCACTCACGTCCAGGTGCACGTGACACGCATGATCACGTGCGCACCTTCTTGAAACTGGGCTACTCACCAAGCCTCACAGCTGTCTGTTTAAAGTAGGCCCTAGGAAGATGGGTGGCAGGCAGCCTGCAGCTGGGCAACCCTACTCTCGCCTCTGCTGCCCAGCTGCCCAGAGGTGGCGCTCTTATAAGACCTGGGTCCCTTACCCCCACCTCAGGGAGCCCAAGCACAGTTCAGGGACCCAATAAACGTTTGCACCATGAACAAATGACACATTGAGCCCCTACTGCATGCAGGTGCTACGCCAGGCCCTAGAATAATTACCTTTGTCATGGTCTTTCATGACTGACAAAGCTCGTCCAGGTCCTGTTAGGAGGTCGATTGTCTCGGAGCAGGTCTTTGCTTCCCAGTTTACCAAATGAGGAAACCAGAGCTCAGAGAGAGGAGACAAGTAGCTTCAGGTCACATCACCAGCCAGCAAGGGGCAGAGGCATGCTGAACGCATCGTCCCAGCCCTTCCTCCAAGCAGGTGCCTGCTTGGGGGGCTGTCAGCTGTTCCTCTCTGACTCGCCCTGACCGAGCACCAGCTCTGAAGATCAGAGTCGGCACTCTCAGGCCCAGGGAGGCCAGGCCCGTAGAGAGACCCTGTATCCCAGGAAGCAAGGCCCTTTGGGCTCACTCTTAGCCCTCCACCCCAGCAGGAGCATGGCCTCCTTCGCCACTGCCAAGGACCTGGCTGCTGGGGACAGCGACTGTGTTTGGGGTAAGTCAGAGGCAGGAGAACAAAGAGAACCCTTCCCTCCAACGCGACTGACCTTGAAAACCTAGAAAAGGGGAAGAGTTGGCTCCCGGCTTCAGAGGGGGCAGGCCTCCTCAGGTGGGCATCGAAGAAGCCTGGGCTTTGTCACTTCTTGCTGCCGAATTTCTTCTTTCCACTTTAACTGAAGTCCAGGGGATCGGTGTCCACGGGCTGGCCTGGAATCCCGCTACTTTCATTGAAGGTGGGGAGATGGCAGGATCCCCACTCTTGCTTTGGGTTCCAGAAGACACCACCGCTGACATGAGAATCCGGACACAGTCCTGAAGGCTTACCCTAGTGTCCCTCTGCGGGCGTGCCGTGCTGTGGGAGGGGGACCCAAGACTGAAGAGCATTGTCCTGTCCCTGTTTGGGGTCTTGCAAGGAAGTGGATGGCAGACAGGCTACCTGGGCACGGTGAGGCATTGCGTCTCTGTTGTCCCTGCTGTGTGCTGGGTGCTCAGTGTGTCCTTGGGAGATGGGTTGTGAGGCCAGCCCATGTACTGCTGGCTGCGACACAGGAGCCTCTGGCTCAGGCGTCACAGATATGACCGGCACCGCGGCAACCTGGACAGCGTGTGTCCTGCTGAGGCGGCAGCAGCCACTGAGCCATGGCACCGGGCCTTTGGATTTATAAGGGAAGGCAGAAATCTAGAGGTTTCATTTTGGTGATATTTTGAGATTTCACATCTTTAAATGTTGGCAATTGATTCAAAACTCCAAAATGTCAGACACTGTGTGGGCTAAACAAAGCATGTGTGCTGACCCAATACAGCCCATACTCTTCAGTTAGAGACGTTTATCACAGGTTGGATAAAGCCGAGGTGGGCAGAGGGAAGTAGGCGAGGCCTCCTGGTGCGGGAGCCACGTGGGCAAAGGTGTGGCTGTGGGAATCTGCATGAATGTTTTCTGGGCAGTTGGGACTGGAGCAAAGGGGACGGGAGCAGGGGGACAGATTGGGCCACACCCGTGTGTGGAGGCCACGCATGCCTTGCTGAGGGACTGAGCCTAGTTGGCATGAAATGCTGCCCTGGATCAGCAGATCTACCCTGAGCCTGCGGCAGCTGTGTCCCCTGCCCAGTGTTGTCACAGTGAAGGACAGGCTTTGGTTAGGGCAGAGCGCAGGGAGGAGCGGTCATAAGCATTTAAGAGAAATGTCTGGGATGCACGTATCCTGATCTTTATTTAGCAAAGGTGTAGCTACACAGCTTTGGGGGGCTGTCCATCTGCCCATGTGCCCGCACATGCATATGTCCTCCCCCTGCCCTTTGTATTTGCTCTTCTGCTGGCTGTGCAGCTCCTTGGGCACCAGAAGTTCTAAACCAGTGGTGTCCAACCTTTTGGCTTCCCTGGGCCACATTGGAAGAATTGCCTTGGGCCACACATAAAAATAATATACTAACGATAGCTGATGAGCCAAAAAAAGATTGTGAAAAAAGAATCTGATCATGTTTTAAGAATTTGTGTTGGGCTGCGTTCAGAGCCGTCCTGGGCTGCAGGGTGGACATGTCCTGTTCAAAACCCTTAGAAGAGGGCTCAGTTCTCCCTCCTCCTGCCCTGCAGGGATCCTTCATTCTTCTGAGGGTTGGAACTGCTGTGGCCAAAGCCTGTCTGGGTGTCTTCCTGTTGGGGCCTGCAGGCATTATTTTTCTTTGTTTCTCCGCCTTGCCTGCCACTCCTTCCGCAGCCAGATTTGAATTTCTTTATAAGGGATCACCTGGCACTAACCGTCCTTCAGATTGTCCTGGCGATGTGTATAGCAAACTTTCATTGAGCACCTGCTTGTGCAGGGCCTTGGGCCAGAGACATGCAGGTGATTGAAGCCCAGGGTGCCCAGGGACTAATGGAGTGGACAGAGACATGGGCAGCAGTGGGGTCTGCGGGAAGGAGAGAGAGGCAGCACAGCGGGGCGGGGCGCCCGGGAGGAGGGGAGGGGGCTCTGTGTTCCCCCGCCCGTGCCTGCGTCCAGGGCGGGCGCTCCTCCCACTGCTGCTCTTGTCCTCTGAGTGTGCGAGCTGAGGACCAGGCAGAAGAAACAAAACGTGAGGCAGGCACTTGACCTTCCAGGGCTCGTGGGGTCACAGAGGAGCAGGTGCCAACACTGGCCAAATGCCCTCTCATTCATTCACTTTAGTTTTCAGTCTTCTTCTTCTTCTTCTTCTTTTACATAGAGGTAATTAAAAAATACAGGCGTAGAGTACCAGATTCTAGCCACAAAGGGGAGATAAAGCAAAAATGAAATTGTTCCTTCTGCTTCACCACTGACTGTTGGTTGGGGGCTTTTTCTGCAGGTTTTCTGTGGCGGATACAAAGTATCTACATCTGTGTGCTTGAGAACATGTTGGGAGGAAATGGTCTGTCCCTAGCAGCTTCAACTTGAAGGCCAAGAGTGCGAGAGGGAAGGAGGCAAGCTGGGTGGCTGTCTCCAGGTTTCTCCTGATGACACGACTCCCAAAGAGACCCTTGGGATTGAGTTACTTCTGTTTTTGCTCACCTGTGCTTGGCCCTGGGGACAGGGACGGGAGTCAGCTGCAGTCCCTGCCTGGCCTGGGTTACTCCCAGCCTGGGGTGGGAGAAGTGTGTGTGTGTACGTGCAGCTTTAGTGAGGCTGTCCCTACCTGGGGGCTCTCTCTGGGCCAGCTCCTTCTGGGGCTCTAGGGGGCCCTGGGAGGCAGCCAGCCAGGCCCAGGCAGGCGCGTTCGCCTGGGCTCAGGAAGCTCTTGGAGGAGGTGGAATCAACAAAGAGTCGAAGGAGGTTTTCTCAACTCCAGTCCATTATCTGATGGGGCTTGAAGTCCCTGCCTGCCTGTCAGTGAGAAACTGGGTAGGAAGGAACTCAGAAATCTGTGAGATGCAAACAGTGGTGCTGTTGTTTTGTTTGGATCCTAATTAATGTTTTCCCAGTGGAGGCCCTTTGCGAACTGAGGCTTAGAACTGGGTGATAGATAACTGGGCCTTGCCCAGGGGAAGGGAGGCACATGGAGGACAGTTGTCTGCTGGCCCCACCCATCACTGCTGGAGAGACCTTGAGCTGGGGATTTAGTCATCTGTGAGCCAGGGTAAGGGGGTCTTTCAGCTGTGGGACCAGTGGGGTCCTCCCAAGGTCAGGAGTGACGAGGTGGTGATGATGATAGGGACAGGAAGGTAGAATATCGAGGACTCACTTTGTGCGGGGCACCACCTTGCTGCCGGCTTCGGGGACTGCTACTGCTAGACTCCAAGCCGTGGCACCTCCCTCCTGGATGCTGCAGTGACCCCCAGGCTGGTCTCCACCTCCAGCTTTGCCAGCCTTGCTGATTTTACTGCCCCACTTGTCCCTGTGCCCTACCCGCAGGTGCTGCAGACCAGGCTCTTTGCCCTGTTGTTGCCTCTTCCTGGGTCACTTTTGCCCCCGTGTCTGTGACCTGCTTCCTCACTCATCCAGCCGCCCTGTCAAGTGCAGCCTCCTCCTCCCGCTGTAGCCTGGGCCCCCTCTGTTTCTCCCAGCGTTGGCGTTCAACGCAGATCATCATCCATCTGCTTGGGCCCTCCTCCCACATGAGACGAAGCCCCGGGGAACAGGAAATTGGTGTTGTGCCCCCTAGTGTGTCACCGGCCTCTGAAATGGGGCCTGCCACGAGGCCGGTGAATGAGCAGATCCACACATTGCATTTAATCTTGCCCCGTGAGGCAGGCACATCGCCGCCTGCATTTCACAGATGAGGAAGGTACGCCCAGAGAGATGGATTGTCTAGCTCATGGTGACACAGTTGGAGCAAGACAGAGCTAGGCGTGGGGACTGGTGTCTGTAGCACAAGGCCCTGTCTAAAGCCCTGTCTTAGCCAAGGATGCTCCCACCTGGCTGGGATCTAGGCAGGCTTGCTCTCCCGGAGAGAACCGGAACGTGAGGGTCCAGAACATGGGTGGGGTGGTGCCTCGGGGAAAGATGAGGGGTCGGGCCAAGGAGAGAGTGAGAAAACTTGTGGAGGGGTGTGGAGAGGGCCAGGGGCAGGTAGATGATGTCACTGAGGTTCAGGACAAATTGTCCCCATTGCAATTACTGTCTCCTTTGCAAGGGAGTCCCTGAGAAGACTGTCCCTCTGGGGCTTCACTGCTCCCTCCCGAAGACCAGCTGTGTCACTGGAGTCCAGGCTCCTTGTGCTGGCTCTGGTTCCTGGCACCATCTGTGCCCCAGGGGAACTGCGGCCTTGCCTGGCATCTCAGGGCGGAGAACCACATGGCGAGAGAGAGGGAGGGACTTCGGGAGAGTGTGTGAATGTGTGTGTCCAGCCTTGCTGTTTGTGTTGTCATCACATCTTCTTATCAGCCTGCTTCTGGGGGTGATGACTTCATCTTTCTCTGATTCTCAGCACAGACATTGCTCAGCGTCCATGGAAAGATTGGGCCTGGCACCATCCACGTGCCCCTAATGAGCCGGGTTGGTGGGCTCTAGCCTGACCTGGGTCAGGGACGGGTTTGGGGTGAGATCTGTATCCAAGAGCCTCCCTTTCCAGCGGTCACCCTTAGATCTGGCCACATTGTCCTTGGGAGCCCAGTGTAGCAAGTTCCAGCCAAGCAGCACCCACTGCGTTGTGGGCAGGCGGCAGGCAAACCCAGGCTCTGCCCTCAAGACTCTGCTGACTGCTGGAGGAGGCACGTGGGTCCCCAGGCCCTGTGGTCACAGGGGCTGTGGGGGACAGAGAAGGCAGCGAGGCTCTGGAGTTGGTCTGGTGACAGTGTGGAGGTGAAGGCTGGTGGGAGGGCTCCCCTGCGGAGAGGAGGGGAAGGACTTGCTGGCAGGCCTGGCAGGTGGGTGTCGCTGCCCACGTCGGTGGTGTAGGGGCCTGTGGAGTGGCAGGAGATAGCGTGGAAGGCAGTGGGATGGCGATGGGACGTGATCCTGAAGGTGACTGGGAGCTGAAGCATTTCAGGAGGGATGGGAACTGGTGAGATGAGTGACTTCAGAAGCAGCTCCCTGACTGTGTGTGAGGGAGGGTGCCCCAGGTATCTGGAAAGAGGTGAGAGCTGGCCGTGGGGGGCCGGGCCCTTGTCTTCACTGCTCCCTGCCCCTCCCCAATACTGCCAGGAGCTCCAGGCCCCAGCCCTACGATGCTGGCAGACGGGGGATAGGAGGTGGTAGGGAATAGAGATTTAGGGTGATCTCTGAAAAAGAGATTTTGGCTGGACTTGGGCAGTTCTGAAAGGCCGCAGAGCTCACTCCCAGAAAGCACATCTCTGTTCCAGGTTTATTTACAGCCTCGCCTGGTGGCAGTGGGGCTGGATCGAACGACCCCTGGCAGGAATATAGTGCTGTAAGGGGTAATACATGGTGTCACACGCTTGTCCAGAACACTATTGTGATTTCCCATCTGGGGGTTCCCTGGGCCTCCGCCCAGAGCAGAGACATTAATAGCTCAGGCCCCCGAGTGGAATCCCAGCTGCACCACCTCCCAGCAGGTTCCTGAGCCTGTCTGATCTTCAGTTCCCGTGTCTGTTAACAGGGACAATAACTGTTCCTCCTTCCCAGGATATTTATGAGGATTGTTTGTTTCTAAAAGGGGGAGGGGGTTAGCAAAGTGTCCACACTGGGGAGATGCCTTAGCTGTGTCGGGAGGTAGCCATGGTGGGAGGGGCGAGGGGGAGAGCCTGTATCTTCACCTTGGTTATCAGGTTGTCTTAGGTTTCCAGGAGCCAGGGCTGGGGGGGTGGGGGGCTGGGAGGGGGGTGGGAGAGCCTGGGTGAGGGGGCAGAGAGTTCTGGGTCTTAGTCTCCACTGCTCCGATCCCAGGCAAGTCACTCCTCTCTCGCAGCCTCGGCTTCTGGGGCCCAGGAAGGAGTGAGAAAAGCAAACATTGCATCTAGCTCAGCCGGTCCTCTGAGCTGGCACAGGGTGGGTGAGGGGCTAACATAGCTATCTGTTACGACTTCTCTTTTCATTTCCTCCAAAGCTGAGAATCAGCTAACTAACTGCTTGCCTCCTGAGCAAGCGTCCAGCAGGGAAATGCTTTGAAAGGGGCCCTTCCCAAGCTGAGAATGGCTGAGCTCTCCCACCAGGATAGTGTGTGCTCACCCTTGTGCCCCAGCCACCACCCATCTTTGTGTGCCTTCGTGTTTCAGCCATTCAGTGTCGTCTTTCTTGGTAAGAAAGCAGTTCAGCCAAAGCAGCATCTTCTGTGTGCTTGAATCTGTCTGTGTTGGGCCTAGGAGGTACAGGAATGCTTAAGACACTGACACAGCTATTAAGGGAAGGAAGATTGTTGAATTGTCTTGTGTTTAAAGATCGAATGCCAGAGCAGCTAGCCTGGGGCGAGAAGCCTTGGAGTCTAGGCTCCTCTCCTTTCTGCCGGTAGGACCCTGGGCAAATTACAGGGGCTCTCTGAGCCTCAGTGTCTTCAACCGAAAACCCAGGGCAGGCTCCGGTGATCCCTTCCTGTTCAGAGGCTCTGGGATCAGTTTTGGATTTATTAACAGACTCTGTCCTCTCCAGGTAGAGAGGCCTGTGCTAAGTGCAGTTCCAAGGGCAAAGCCAAAAGAGCAGACTCTGGAGGGAGTAGATGGACCCAAGTTTAAATCCAGCTCTCCAGCTTATTATTTATGTGGCTTCGGGCACATTACTTCCTTAAATCTCTTTGAGCCTAGTTTTCTCCGATATAATGGGTAGTATGGTATGGCAGGTCGGGTGTGCCCTAGGGAACCCACCGGTCACATTAATGCCGGTGAGAATCTCTTCTTCCCCAGTACAGCGCCTGCTCCGTGTCAAGAACACACCCCAGCCCCTCCTGTGCTCTTCCCCACTCCGCCTAGCCCGAGGCAGCCCGTTCCTGGGGTCCTCCAGCCTGACCTCCTGGGAAGGAGGGTGGGGAGGCAGTAACTGGCAGCCCCCTTCCTGCAGCTGACGGAGGAGCCCTAGGATGGGCCCTCAGAAACAGTTCCAGGTGTTGGGGGCAGGCAGGGGCTCACGGGGTTTAAAACCTCCTTGATATGTATATGTACTGGTATGGAATTGTGTCTTGCTTTATGAAGAAAGTGTTTGCTAATGAAATTAATAGTGTAAACAAGATTTGGGGAGGGCCGGGCAGTCAGGGGAGAGGGGTTATTTAGACACACTTCAAAGGACACCCTTCTCTAGCTTCTAACCCACGCCATTTGCATGCGTAATGATTGTGCTAATTATAGGTGGCCTGTCTGTTAACGACAAGTTTGCCCGGTTGTGCTACATTATTGTAATCACCCAGTCAGGATTCCCTGGCATGCTTCTCACTGACAATAACCATCATAATAGTGCCTGTCATTTTTTTGATCCCTTGCTATGTGCCAGGCATCCTACCAGTCATCTCATGTAATTGTCACAGCAGCTCTGTCGTCTCACAGATTTCTTCTCTCCTGTGTACAGAGGGGGAGGCCGAGGTGTGAGAGGTGAAGTCACTTCCCTGGGCCCACAGCCCGCCGGGCGGGGAGAAGCCCTGAGGCCTCGCCCACTGGCACTCTCCTTCCACTCTGTGGCCGTGCTTCTCGGGGAGACTTGGAATGTGTGCCCGCTTTGCCTCGAAGCTTCCTCTTATCTGGTCCTCTCTGAAACGCCCTTTGGCTGAAGAGGAAGTTGGAACCCTAACAGGGAGTTGAGGGCAGTGCAAGAGGTGAGACGGAGGCCCCTCATTTCCAGGGTAAAACCAGTCCCCACAGCCCCACCCACCTTCCCCAGGGCAGGGTGTCTCTGCCTCCCTCACACAAGCAGGGCTGGGCTTGGCCTCCTGGCCAGAGGAAGTCATGAGGCAGCCTGGAGCAGGTGGGAGGACACCAGCGTGCCATTAACTGCTTAAATGTGTTGTCATTTAATTAGAGCTTGCACATGGGTGGCTCGTGAGTACATGTAGCCCACAGGCAGGTTTCATTTGGTCTGAGAAGGTGGAAAGGTGTTTTTTGGTGTGTGTGTGTTTTTTTTTGTTTTTTTTTTTTTTTTTTTTTTTTTTTTTTTTTTTTTTAATTGGTTACCGATACTTAAACACTCCTAAAACATTCACCTGAAAAATCTGGATTTCTGGCTTTTCAGATATGGCAGCATCGGACCTGTAGGGCACAGAATTGACCTCTGCAGTCACCCCACGCTCCTTCACTCCCCAAAGGCCTTTGCGTGTGCCTGGCCTGCGTGAGCGCTTCCCAGCTGTCCCAGGGGGAGTGTGTGTGTTGGGGGCATGGGGCGCAGTTCCCGATCTGTCGATGACAAGCCTGGGACCCGGGAGGACTGACTGGGCCCCTCCGCGAAGCTGTCGGTGAGGCCAGGCCTTAGTCCTCCATCCTCCCCATCCACGATCCATCCACGTTGGGTAGTTTCACCTCATTGCCTCCCAGCCATGTCCGACCCCCACTGGCCGCCAAGGAAAGAAGGAAACCTTTCAGAGGCCTAATGACTCAAAAATAACCAGAGTGAGCCCGGGGAGCTGTTCCTGTCTCCCCCTCTCCCTTCCCACCCTCCTCAAGGCCGGAGGGGACGTGGGAAACCTATTCATTTAAACTCAATTATTTCTCTCGAAGACAGAACAGAACTGAATTGGGTCAGCGCTGTATTTGCTGTGCTCAGCTGTTTCCCCTGCAACGCCATCACCACCGGGTGTATTGCTGGGCTCCGTGCCGCCGGGCTCCCCAATTATAACTCCATATCGGTGTCGCCTACTTGACAAGCTTGGCTTGGGAACAGAAGGCCGTCCTCTGCTCCCTCACCCGACAGGCTAGCAGGAGCGGGGTCCAGGCTACGGGTACGGGGGCATTTAGTGGCCAACACCGGTCTACAGGAGGCGCTTCTGACGGTGGAGTTTCTGCAAATGGGGAGACTAGGCCCAGAGAAATGAGGTACATGCAGGAGAGGCAGGTCTTGGCGTTAGATACGACCAGAACCTTCCTAACTGTGTGTGACTTGGGGCGGAGTACTTGACCACATCTGTCTCCCTATCTGCAAATGAGGCACGAGAACTTGACACACTTTCTGGGGCTGGGCTGTCGTGATGTAAACGTGACATAGTATGCCAGGGGCCTGCCCAGGGGGAACCCATCTGTTCACACTTGCCCAGTGTGCCAGGCACAGAGCTCGGCAGGGACCCACATCTCAGGAGGCAGAGGAGGATGCGTAGTTCCACAGTCATTGCAAGTCCCCTGTTGGGCCAGGGCCTGTTAAGTGTGTGTTTGGCATTCATGTCTGTGTGGGTCCCTCCCCAGCTGGACTGCCAGCTCCTGAGGGCAGAGACTGTGTCTTGTTTGCTTGTGTCCTGGTGTCACTCCCTTTGGACTGGGTGTTTAACCTTGGAGGGCCTATTTTCTAATTGTTAAAAGGAGCCAGGGCTGCCTCCCTCTGGCGTGTGTCACGGGAAGGAAGCTGGTAGTGTCAGACATGGAGCACCGTGCAGGGCACCTGCAGCAGACCCTCAAAGACACTTGGAGGAAATCAGATCACATGCCTCCATTCCCTTCTCTGGAAGCAGGGACCATCCAAGAGCAGGGCTGGTGGCGGGGCATGGGGGTGGTGGTCCTGGGAGGGGCTATAGTGCCATCTTGTTGCAGAATTGTGGTCTGCTTACAGAGGGAAGTGGGCCTGTGGGCCTCTCCTCCATCTTCTCTGCTACAGAGGGCTCCCCGCCACCCCAACTCCCGCCCGAGACTGGCTGCTCCAGCTGTGCAGTTATCTCCAGTTGCCAGTGGTGGGGCTGAGACAAGTGAGGACTTGTCCTCCGACTGCTGACCTCTAGACAAGGCACCCAGGTTACAGCGCCTGTCAGTGGACCTCCTCTTTGGCAGTGGAGTGGGATTTTCTGCTCCCCACCCCCACAGTATTGTTGTTATTCCCAGGGACTTGGAGGGCTGTTAAGGGGGACAGTTCTGGGAGGTTTGAATTCCTTGACCTTTCAGGGATATGGTGAAATCGGGGGCTGTGTGTGTAATTGGGCATCAAACCTGGTGTCGACATAATCTGTGAGGGCTGTGAGGGCAGGGCCCCACTTTGGTGAGGTGGGGACAAGACTTGGGGACTGGGCAGCAGGTGACCTAATCAGAGACACAGAAGCTAGGCTTTGGTGGGAACACTGAGTGGAACTGGAGTCTCTGGGGCAGGGCTTAGAGACTGACCCCCCACTGACCTCTGTGTGACATACAGTGGGGACCAGCAGCAACAGGCCCAGCAGCTAGAACCGCGCCCCCTCCCTTGCCCCTTGGTGGCATTCATTCCCTGGAACACCGTGTGGGCTGGCGTTGCCCAGCACTTGGCACCGTAACAACCAAGGAGAAATGCTGACTGTATCTCACTGCTCATTTGAGTAAATTTACTCTGTGTTGTTCTGAGGGGGTATCACATGGGTGGGAATTGACTCCCCCTGAGTGCTTTGATGGAAGCTACATTTTTTTGAGCGAGCATGTGTCAACATCACTGGGGGGGTAAAGGTTCCAGGGATTCCTCGCCAGCTGTAGTCATTGCATAAGAGACCCTGGTCGGGGGCCTGGCAGATGGGGGCGAGACAGACCATGGTGGGGGTGATACAAAACTGGCTGGAGTTGGCGGGAGGAGGTAGCCACAGGGGCTGGAAGCTGAGTAGGTAAAGAGGAGGCTGGGAGTTGGAAGACTGTGGGCTGATAATACACATTAACCCCTCCATCCCCCCACAGCATGAAACAAGGTGAGTGGGGGACACTAGGGACAGAGAACAGAAGCTCTGGAGCGGTGAGCACTGGCAGCTCAGACCGGAAAGATAGTCTGGGGCCGGAATTGTCGCGGGGCCTGAAGGCCAGCTCCCACTAGTAACAAGCTGTGTGACCTTGAGCTACTTTTCCAACCTCTCTGTGCTTCAGCTTCATTTTAGTGAAATGTAGCTATGGATACCCCCTGCTTAAGGCTCTTTGGAGGATTAATCGAGATAATGTATGTAAAATACCTAGCATGTCTCAGGTGGCAGCACACATTGTTGGGTGCTGCTGATAAAACCACAGGAGCATCGATGTGCTCACATAAATTAATAGCTGGGGCACCTTGAAACTGCTACCCAGAGCCAGCCTTCGATCGAATACCAGATTTATTTCCCACCTTCAGCCCAGTACAGCCGTGGCCTCTTCAGAAGCCCTTGTCCTTGAACAGAACAACCCAGCCCTGGGGCTGACCCTCCTCTACAGGGTCGCTGTCCTGTCCTGTGCCTGCTTCAGTCCCCAGACTCCCCCTGAGGCCATGGTTGCAGCGTGCCCTCTTGTAGCTCGGGCAGTTTTGGGCAAGCCAGAAAGGGCCTCTGTCCTCTGCATGGCCTCTAGAAAGAAGAGAGCTGTGGTCACAGGAAAGGTCCTCCCCCGCAAGCCATGAACATCTCTCCCCCGACAGGGACGTATAATACAAGCACTGCCTGGACATGTTCCTTGGCAGTCTTCAGGCCGGCCCTCTTGCACCCCAGGAAATGGGAAGCTTCTTGAAGGGGGAGGATTCCAGAGAGCCTGGCCCAGTTGGTGAGACACCTTCAGATCTGAAAGATGACGAGACATCTGGGCTCTGGACTTTGGGCAGAAGGCCGACCCTCAGGGTGTACCAGCACTGTCTGGAAAAAATCCAGCCATAAATGCTTCTGTTTTTCATATTACATGGCCGCCTACTTTTCGACAGCCCTCAGACGTTTACTGAGTCCCGGGACCTGAGAAGCAGAGACAGTAGAGCCCTGGCAGCACATTGGAGAGGGGGAGGCAGGCCAGGAGTTCAGGAAGCCGGGGAGAGCCTGCGCCTTTCTGCGCTTGGGGAGCTTCGGAAGCTTCCCTGAGGTGGGGGTGCTTCAGCTTGAAAGGTAAATGAGGGCAGGAGGTGGGAAGTGGGAGCAAAGTGTGACCTGGGAAAGAGCAGTGCATCATGGGGAGAATAGAGAAGGAGTGCCTTGTGGCTGGACGTGGTGGTGTAAAGGTGAGGAGAGTGGGTGGGGCCTAACAGTTAGGGTGCTGGAACCAGGAGTGACGAGATCAGAGCAGCCTCTTAAATTCCGCCGGCTACAGGAGACCACAGTCACTGTGTACTCACTCTACTTTTACGTATTGTTCAAGATGATTCTGGAGGGAGCTTGCAAGAGGTTACACAGGCCTCTGAGCTGAGGCTAGAAGGGTATGGAGGAAGCAACTTACTTATAGTCAGACAGCTAGTGAGTATGAGCCCAACTTGGAATATATGCCTTTTGATCCCCAGGCTTATTTCTTCTTAGCTTGTGACCCTTTCCTGTGGCGTGTGTCATGCAAAGTGAGAGATCCTGTCATGGGAGCCTATTTTGTTATAGTGAGATATTAAAATTTTGTGGATCAACCAGTGGGGATGGCTTCCTGCTGAGGGAAATCTGGGAAGGCTTTCAGGAGGAAGGGGTATTAGAATTGGAAAGGGAGACAAGAGGAGACAAGTAATAGGTGCAAATGGTTGTCTGGGTGAGGCACATCTACTTTCAGATGGCTGGGTCGACTTGTGGAAATGACTGAGCTTCTTTGGTATTGATTTCTTCTTCTATAAAGTGGTCACTATCTGCCTCGCCTCTTTGTTGCCATGATTGAGCTCAAGTGGGAGGCCTCCTTGGGGCCTGTACCCTAGAGGAGGTGCTCAGAAAAGTACTCTGCTCTCTCCTGCTCTGGGAGCCAAAGGAGACTACAGCCTCACCTCTCCTGTGTTTTGAAGTTTGATTAAGACATTTGATAGGCCCGATTGAAAGCTGTGAGGGGAAACCTCATCTCAGAGGGAAGGGAAGCATTCTAAGTGCACCTCTAGTGAGGAGTCCCCTGGGATTGGGGGGTGGGGTGACTGGGGGCATTGTTTGATCACCTATGGTCAGGATCACCTGTGCCCAGAACAGAGCTGAGCCCGAGGGAGGATACAGCAGGGGATGGAGAGAGTTATAGACTTCCCAGGTTGGGGGATGCTGTGGGCCACAGTCTAACCTCTTCACTAGCTCTGCAGGTGCCTCCTCCAGTCCTTCCTGCCTGCACATAGTAGGTGCCTGACAGTCTGGCACTTAGGAGCTCAAGTGTTTGCTGAGGAACTGGAGCAGGCTGGTTTCACTGGGGACTGAGCTGGGGCTTGTGGTGCCTGTGGACATAGAAGTTGTGGAGCAGTCAGGACCCCTGGAAGGGGCTCTGTTCTTCATGGCCCCTTTATCCATGGAGGGGTTGGAGGCTCAGTTTGATGAGCCCCTCCAGGTGGTGGCTATTAGGGAAAGGGGCGTGGCTCCTCCAGTGAATTGGAAAAGGGGCGACTCCAGGCAAAAATGTTGGGTTGGTGGGGTGTGCAGTTCCCTAGGGATTTGCGTTTCTGTGAGGCCTAGGTGAGTGTGACCCCATCAATGATGAGTGCCAGGCAGGCCGGCAGGGCTGCATTTGGGCCCACAGGCCTGAGTGTGTGCCCCATGCTCCTGCAGCATTCACAAACCCCTGGATAGCTAAGCTCTCCCAGCCCAGGATACGGGTGCTTCCTTAGCTCAGGGCACTGGGCCCAGACAGAAACTGGAACTCAGGACTGCTGCCTGGGAACCCAGTTCTTTCTAGGTGGGAGACTGCTCTCTAGTCCTGACTCCGGGTGGGGAGTCGGAAGCCCTTCTAGCCCTCCGCCCTCCAGATCGTTGATCGTGGTGGGCACATCCCTTGCCCTGTCCGCACCTCCATCTTTGTTCGCATTTTAAAAACGTTTTAATGGAAGCGCGGGGGAGGGATGTTGTTCGCCCCCGGGGTTGGGTGGTGGGCTCCCCAGCCGCCTGCCCCTCAGAGCCGGACCAGCCCGGGTGGGGCCTGCGCGGGCGGGGCCTTTCCCTCCCTCTGGTCTGAACGGAAAGTGGTTGCAGCTGGGGGCAGCTGGCCGCGGGGGCGGGCCGCCGTGGCCGGTGGGGAGAGCCGGTGGGGAGAGCGTGTGGGGCGTGGCGCCGCCTGAAAGAAGCCTGGAATGCTCCGCGAGCTGTGCTGGGGGAGGTGGCTGTGGCACCCCGCACGTCTCCCGAGTATTCCCGTTCCCACCTACACAGCTTTAGCTGGCTCGTCTCAGACAAGCCGGAGAATACGGGTTATTCACTTAATACATGTCCGTGCCTACCCTGTGCGGGGCACCAGTCCGAGGTGTGCCGGGCTTACCGGAGTGAACAGCCCCTTGTTCCCGCGGACCTGACATTCTCATGGCGTGGGGAGGGGCGGCAAACAAGGTGATTTCAGATCAGTGCTATGAAGAAAATGAAGCCCAGTGATGACTGGGGGTTGGGGAGGGGGCGTTTCTCCTTTAGCTGCCGCGCTCAGGAACAGCTTGTCCTAGGAGACGACACTTGATCTGAGACCAGAATGAAGCAAAACCAGCCTTGCCTGGAGCGAGGGCCTAGCGAGGGCCTAGCGAAGGGGTGGCCGGTGCAAATACCCAGAGGCGGGACTCCGGGGCAGGATATGACCCTGGGCGGAGTCAGCACTTTAGGGGTGGGGCCTGCAAGGGGCCTTTCCAGACTGCCGCTCCTTCTGACCCAGAGCCGGTCGCCCTGGGCCTGCATGGTGCCCAGGTGCCCTGCGAGGAACTCTTATCCTTGGCTGGAAGCGACTGTTTGCTCCCAGATGTCTTTGTAGACTTCTTGGATCTGGAGGTTATGCCATGTGGTTACCTGCATGGGAGACTGTAATTTTCCACTTGTTCCCCGGAGGACCCGGAAATCTCTAGATGTTGTCACAACTGTTTTTCTTAAGTCATTTGTGAAATTTCAACTTGGAAGACAGATGCAACGTGTGCTTTTCGGGAAGGGGAAGCCTGCCTGGGCACGCCTCTCAGATGACGGCCAGGGCTGCGAGGTCCCCTGAACTGGTCCGGAGCGTCGCCTGGGTGCACACCATTCTTGGGCATGAGCCTGTGTGGCCTTGGACTCCTCGGTGACAACCTCAGCAAGATCCTGGGTCGGGCCAGAGGATCTGCTCTGTGGAGGCCCCGCCATCCTCAAAAACCGGATCTTGCTTCTGGGAGACCGGTGACCAGACCTGGGTCATCCCAGAGGCTAGGGCTCCCATCACCAAGGTCTGTGGGTGGCTCTGCGGGGGTAGGGGTGAAGGAAGAAGGGCCTTCTTGTAGGTGGCTGGGCCTCAGATGGGAGTGGATGGAGACTGGAGGGTTTGGGGCTTTTTCTCTTAGGAGGCCCAGACCTAAAACCCCATGCTGGCCCCAGGGGACTAAATGGAAGACCCCACCCCCACTCCATCTCAGGGGCTTGGGAGGAAGATGAAGGTGGGGGCTGGGGTTGCCCCTCCTGGGAATCAGGCCCTGCTCTCTGGGAGCTTCAGGTCTTGGAGTAGGAATGGGGGAGTCTCAGTCCAGCAAGTCTGTGTGTGGGGCACCTAGAAAGTGATCTAGGCCTAGGGACTGGGTGTGGGTGGATAGGTGGGCTGTGAAGAGGGGCTTTGACTCCTAAACTGTGTTACCAATGAGGGTGCTCTCCTGCTGTTCCTTAGCCTGGGGCTCCCAACACAGGTGAGGAGAAGGGGAAGCCACTGGGGCTCCTGGAGGCAGATTTAATAATCCTAGCCTGTCTCTCTGGCAGTTAGTATTGCAGAAGAGAAGCTTTACTCCTAAAACTTTTATTGATCCAGACACTAATAAAAAGTAAAGGGTTTTTCGGAGCACGGATTTTTTTCCACCTACTATAGCAAAGAGCATCAGAGCCCTAAAACACAAATTTGTTTTCTGTCCTCTCACTTGATTTGGAGGGGTGTGGGGTTTGGCCTTGTTCTGATTTTACCTCTTCAGGGAGCCCTCCCTGACTGCACAGGTCTGCAGTCATCTCTCCCTTCTCCAGCAGGTAACCGAAGCTGCCACTTGTGCACCTAGTCTGTCCCCCAGAAGGGCTGGGGCGCTGCAGAAGCCTCCTGCTCACCTGAGACGGGGGTGGGGGGTGGGGGAGCAGTGAGAGGCATCTCCCTAGGAGGCAGCAAAGGCTGGACTCCAGACTTCTTTGTGTCTTTCTGAGTTTGACTCCTTTGCTGCTCGATTGTTTATGCATATTTGATAAATGGTTACTTAGCTCTTACATCATTCCAGATCTCAGCTTAGGATGCAGTAATGCAACAGACATAGCCCTTGGCCATCTGGAGCTTACCTTCTGGCAAGAGACAGGTAATCATAAGTGAAGAAATTCCTGGTTGGGTGGACTTCTCCCACTGAAATGTCAGTCAGGGATTTTTATCTACTTTGTTCAGCATCTGCATTCCCAGTCACTAAAATGGTGCCTGGCACATGGCTTGCACTTAATAAATAGTTGCTGGCTGAATGAGCAACGTGCGATGGAGGAAACAAGCCAGGTTGTTTCAGTGGGTTGTAATGTGGATGAGGCGGGGCCTGTTGACACGGGGCAGTCGGGAAGGGCTGAATTCCAAAAGACACCTGGAGCCAGCCTTTTGGAGATGGGGGTGGGACTGGAACTCCCGCCTAAGGAGCAGCCAAACAAAATCCCCAAGGCCGGAAAGCCAGGGCTGCTGTTGGCAGGTGGTCAGAGGGTAGGCAGGCTACGTGCCTGCCGACTTCTTCCACCTTAGAGGAGTTTGGATGTTTTTGGAGTGCTGTAGGGAGTCATTGAATGGACTCATATCCCTCCACTCCTTTCTCCAGCCCAGGAAGCCTCATCTAGCCCCCTATTCTGAACCAGGGACCCTTTAGAAATGCAAATTGGCTTATAAAACTCCTAGGCTAGAGATCATTCAGTTACTCCCTACAGGCCTTTAACAGCTCTCTGAGCCCTCCTTTCTCCTCTTCTCTGGTGGAATCACCTGACCCTGTCCTTCCTGGATCTCTCTGCGTGTGAGGCCCTGGAAGAAAAGCATCCTGGATCTGGGTTTACTCCAAGAGTTTTTCCACCTTGCCCTCAGCAGGGCTGGACCTCATGTGCACTCATGGCTGTGTGTTTGGTTTCCAGAGAAGTTTGGTGTCTTTCTCAGGATATTTTGGTCCCCAGGATGTTGACTTCCCCCCAGGCTTGTCTGGCTGTGGGGAGTTTAGGATGTGTTTGGTTGGTAGAGATGGCAGTGTAGAATTGGGGAAGTTCTAGGGTCTGATGGACTCCGTGTGGGTTCTTAGTGTCTTTTGAAGGAATAGCACTCAGATATTTGAACCTTTTGGGCTCCCAGGTGGTTTTGTGAAACGCTTTCTCTCTACTGATTAACCAGTACTTGCACATCTGCTATTTGCAGGGGATAGTGTATTTCCTCATTGTACACACGAGGAAACTGAGGCTCAGGAAAGTGAAAGGACTTGCCCAGTTGCTAAGTAATACAACTAGAATTTCAACTCAGACCTGCACACTGCCACATCAGGCCACCCACCCCTTACTGACTGATTAACCCTGTGGTTGAGGAGGTGGGCACCCAGTGTTTTGCTGTCCCTTGGGAATAGTGGTCATGTGCTCTGCTAGGGCACAGGGCATTCCTCCTGCTTCCTCAGCCTATTTCCTCTGGTGTTCCCTCCCACCCCAGCATGCAGGCTGGCTGCTTTAGGCTTTGGGAAGGTAGAAGGAGGCAAGCCTTGAACCTCGTTAAGCCTTGGGGGCTCTTGGGGCTGAGGGAGGCTATTTGTGTAGCAGGTGTGGGTGGCTTGTGTGGCTGCTGCACAGCTCCCCACAGGAAAGTGAACTCAGCTGCACACAACCCCTGGGAGACACCTGAGGAGGGGAGGGCCTGCCCCTCACTGGGGAGTAGGGAGACAGACCCAGAAGGAGGCCAAGGCGGAGCTGGGCTCCACCTGGAGAGGTGGTGCCTTGTGCCACCTCCTGACAGGCCCGTGGCTTTGTGTCCTTGCTTCCCTTCCCTGGCCAAGTAGCCAGTGGGTGGGGTGGAGGCAGGCTGTTTTTAGGGTTCAAAGGATTGGGCCACAGCCTTTCTCAGTCTTTATGGCCTTCTGGCCTGGCTCTTGCTGGTGGAGGGTGGACTGGCCTGGTAGTCACTGAGGGTCTCACTTGGATCCCCTCCATTTTATAGAAAGAAACTAAGACCCAGGGAAAGAAGTGACTTGCCCAGGGTAGGTACCCAGGACACTGGGTTTCAGCTTTGTGCCTCCCAGCATATCCTGGGCCGCCCCCGTCAGCCTCGCTAATCTGGCTAGTCTTTCTTCAGTGCTCACTATGAGCCAGGCTTTGTAACTCACTGAACTCTCACAGCCACCCAGCGACATTAAGTACTGTTATTATTGCCCATTTTACACAAGGGGAAGCTGAGAGAGGCCCAGTGAAGTTACTTGACTTCTCAAAGAACACACAAGTTGCAAGTGGCACAGCCTAGATTTGAACTTGGACAGCCTGGTTTCATAGCCCTTCTTCTTAACCACCAGGCTACATGACCTCAAGCTTAGTTGATGGCCAGCCTCTTTAGAAACACAGTGAGGGTGGTAAATCCTTGAATGACCTGACCCCTGCAGAGTTGGGGCTAAGGACTGCATTGCTTTGGCCTTTCTGATAGAGGATGGCCATATCAAGCTTCATGAAGTTCTCTTTTATTTATTTATTTTTTTGGTTGGTTCCCTGAGCCGGAATCGAACCCAGGCCATGGTGGTGAAAGCGCTGAATCCTAGCCCCTACACCTCCACGGAACCTCGAGGATGGCCATATAGCACCTTCTGCCTGCCCAGCCACTCCAGGTGCTAGGGAATGGCCCATTCTTTTTGGAGGGCTTGTTAGACCAGCCACTGAGGCACAGGCAGTCAAGTCTCTCCTCCTTTCCTCTCCCCTGGCCCCCTCTTTTCTAGCAACTGGACACGCGCTGCCCGCCCTTGGAGCCTAGGGGCCCCAGGAGAGCCCTTAATACTGCCTCCTCCATTCTGTGGACAGTGACAAGGCCTTGTCCAGCTTGCCTGAGCCCAGGGCTGAGAAGGACGGCTCCCCTCCCCTGCCACTGCCTCTGGCCTTGTAGCCTGTCCAGGAGGGGACAGAGGGCCTGGGGGTGATGTGCCCCACCCCTGCAGGCCTCTTGTGCTGCTCATCCCAGTTCCCTCCTATGCCTAACCTTTACCTAGGGTCTGTCTGTCTCCTTTCCTGTTGTGCCAGACATCACGATTTACCGGTTCCTTGTCTGTGAGGGGGAAAGACTAGAAGCCACCTCACAGGGTTCTGAGGCCCAGGTGAAAGCCCAGTGTTGGGGAACCTGTGACAAGTGATTTGTTATGCTCACCCCTTTCCTTTTCCCCATGAGGGGAACGTGCTTGTGGCTGTGGAGCAGGTGGGGCCTGGGCACCAGGCTGGGGAACACTGGGCCCCTGGGAGAGGCGGGGAGCAGGTGCGAACAGACACCTGGCTTTGGCTGGCCTCCTGCGGCTGGTCCCTGCTCTGCCGTAGACCGCGTGTGTGAGGCCTTGGGTGAATGGGGAGCCTCTGCCCGCTGAGCTTCCTCCCTGTCAGGTGGGGGTCCTGCCTGTCGTGTGGGTGGTTGTGAGGTAGTAAGGAAGTGCTGTGAGGTGCTCAGTGCTGTGCTGGGCACGAAGTGCTTAAAAACTGCTGCCAGTGCTACTGTTATTCTTTAGACGTAGCCCCATTGTTTGGGGGATCTTTGGGACCTTTGGGTGAAATTTGGGTTTTTGCTGTTTTGCATTTTGTCTGAAGTCTTCCTAGAAGCCCAAGGCCTTCAATATGATTATGACTTTTTGGGGATTGTTTTGTTTGTTTTGTTTTTTGATATCCTGTTTCCTATACAGAAAAAAGAGGGATCTGTGCCTTTAAGTCCCCTGCTGGTCTGAGTGGGACACTGGCCCTTTAAACGCACATTACCGAGAGTTGGAACTTAGCCTTTGTTTATCTAGCCGTCAGTAGTCCCAGCAGATAGGGCTGGAGTGGTATGTCCAGGACCGGAGCTGGGTTGGACTGGCTGGGCCCAGTGGGGAGCAGTGGACAGCTGGCCGGCCGGCCTGGCCCCACGGTGTCCCGGGCTTGGTGCGTTTGGTGGCCACGCTGAGGGATGGTGAGTGGCCTGAGCTGAGAAGGTTGGAGGGAGGGAGGCTGCCAGTCTCAGGGCCACCAACCAGCCTACTGATCTAAGTGAATGGGTAGATACCGACCGTGGGAGGGGCTCGGGAGTTCCCCAGGGCTGGTGTCTGCCCAGAGTGTGGAAGCAGTTAGGACAGCGCCTCCGAAAAGCAAGAAACCGAGAAGTGTTGGGGCTCTTTTTAGTTTTTAAAAAGAGAGGAAATCAGTGTCAGTCGCTGCTTTCTGCAAACTAGCCCGCTGGCCTCCGTGGTTACTCCTGCGGGCTAACTGCGAAGTTTTCTGAGCTGAGGAGTTTGGCCTTTGCTCTGAGTTGCCCAGCCCTGGGCTGGGCTGGGTGAGGCTGTGCTGGGATTTGGGGGCCATGTCGTCTTCATCCCAGCCCCGCTGCAAGTCTCTTCTTTTGCCCTCCTCCTCCCTGCCTGTGTCTGTTCCCTGATCCATCAGCCAGTGGGGTGGGCTGGAGGCAGACCAGGAAGGCTGTGTCTGGACCTGGAGTGTGTTTTGCTGCAGCTTAAATGTTTGAAATAGTTGTCAGGTCTGTCTTTACTGGGGAAGCACCCCATCTCTGAGGTCAGAAATTTGGCTTCCTGAGGAAGGCTTGTGAGGAATCAGTGAGCTGCCTGGCTTGTTACAGGTGTCCCTCAGTCAAAGAGGGAAAGTAGCTAGGGCAGCTTTCACTGTCGCTGCTGGGGCCTGGTGGTGGCTCACATTCCTACCAGCTACTGGGAGTCCTCACCACTTTCCAGACAGGGTAAATGATTTGCCCAGGGCCATCCAGGAGGTCACAAAGGCAAGGCTCAGCATAGTGCTGGTGACTCACGGCTCCTGCAAGTTGATCACACGATTTCTGTGAAAGCCTAAGGCATTGACAAGCAGTGCAGAACCATGTGAAGTGGGAGTCCAGGTGCCAGGTCTCCCGCCCCCACTGCTGGCCCTCACTGAGCCTCCACTTCCCAATGCACGTGGGGATGGGCACGGAGGGGCAGACCCTGGAAGGATCTCTCTGTTCTGCTGGGGCAGGCAGCACAGAGATGATGGTCTTGGAACCAGGCAGGCGTTGATGGATAAGGAGGACTTAGCTACTGGTGTCCTACGTGGTGATGGGCCACCCAGCATGACTGGAGTCGATGGGACTGACCAGGGCTGGTGTGGGCTGTGTTGGGATGCACCTTAGAAGCTGTATGTAAAGTGGAGGGCTGTGTTTGCTAGGATCTCGTGGACCAGGTGCAAATGACAGTGCTAGTTTATCCTAGAGTCAGCCAGTGCAGGGTGGGAAATGAGGATGGACTCCTGGAATCCCTTGCACTGTCTCAGCTTTGGGAAGGCCCTCAGGATCCAGTTTCCTTAACTGTAGCTGGGTGGCTGGGCTACCTGAGGGTAAGGTGTGTGGGGTCTGTGAAATGTGGCGATGGTATGGATTGAGCGAGAGGCACTGGAGAGCCAAAGATGGACACTCTGGGCGTGGTTTCTAGGAGCAGGAGGAACTCACCAGTCACGCCCCGGTTTTCTTTGACATGTTCCTCTGAGTTTCAGCCTTTGATGGTGGCCTGGGAGCTGCTGGCATGACCCTCTCCTGCTATTGACTGTTCCTGGCTGTCTCCTGCTAGTGACAGCCTGGGAAGCAGAGCTGTGGGGCCCACTGGGACTCCCAGATACCTGACTTTGGGAGGAAGGGGGAGTGGGGGTCTCAGTCCAGCACCGGCATACTGGAGGTACTCAGTTAACTATATACTAGGGCTGGATTCACTAGCCCAGGAGTCAGGGGAGCCTTAGCATAATGAACTTTCAGCAGGCCTTGGCAGGAGGTAGGAGCAGCCCATTGGCCAGGTGAGGAAGCTGAGGTGCCCGAGAGGTGAACCTGAGGTCTGTGCCGCCTAGGCGGAGAGAGAGCCCCTTCCCCTTCCTGTCTTTGCCTCGTGTCTCCCTGAGGCCACAAAGCCCCTCTGTCCCAAGTGGTGGCTGGAATTGAAGAGACAGCAGGGCTGAAGATGAGCATCAGGGCTGGAACCCAGGTGCCAGCATTTGTTCCCAGATGCGTTTTTGTCTCCTTACATGGGGACTTGGAGGTGCCTACTTCAAATGGCAGTGCTCTCCAACCTGTCTGGGAGGTGGCAGGTGGAGCAGCTGAGGTTCTCTGGGTCAGTTGGCAGAGGCTTTTGGGGAGCCCATCTGCACAGAGGGCTCTGCCTGCAGGGCATAGTGAATAGTGTCTTGGAAATGTCACTGGGCCGTGGGAGGAGGCGGGCATGGACTGGCTCGCAGGGAGGAAACACCTTGGCCAGGCCCTCGAACGTTCTCATGCACTATCCAAGTGGAGAAGCTGGGGACGGGCAGCAGGCAGAAGGCCACCTGTGCAGTGCATGCAGTCTCATGGCTCTGGGGTGAACAGTGGCAGAATTGTGGCAGGTGAGGCTGGGGTTTGAGTCCTGGATGCTGTGCTCTTGGGGCTGGGGGTGACACTTTACTCAGGGTCATAGAGGGGGGCTTAGGGTTTGGGGCTGTTACCCTCCCTGATCTTTTAGTTGGGCCAGACCAAGTGCTTTCTCCTGAGGATCAGGGATGGGGCAGAGAAGCAAGAGGGGCACGTGGCCCTCAACTCACTTTCGATTTGCCCAGATCTCACCTATTCAATGAGTGTTCCTCAGATTCTCTTGTTTTAAAATTCAGGGCACTTCGCTGTTCCACTGAGGTTTATGAATGTTTAAAAACTGCTTTGCGGTCCCCAAAGTAATTTGACAAGTCTGACAGCTATTGATTAAAAACCCAAAATTATTCAGGTTGCAGGAGGACTTGAGGGGATTAAATGGAAAGATTTTTTGTTTCTTCTCTCTCTGCGTGCCCTTTGCCCCCTGCACTCCCTAAAAAAGAACTAAGATATAGGGAGGTAAATGTGTCCCTGAGTGTTTTTTGAAAACTCCATTAGGCTGCAGGATTATACTGGAAGGGGTGGGGATGGGGGATGGTCAGCATGCTGAGGGTGTCTCCCCTGTTCAGGGGCCAGACCAGCTCCCCTGCATCCCTGACCTCTCCCCTGTCCACCAGCAGGCAGCAGTGAGGTACTGCTGTGAGGATATCCCAGGGTGGTGGCCACGGGAATCTTAGTTAGTGTGTGGTCCCTTACGTTTATAGGGAGTTGACGTATGCGCGCGCGCGTGTGTGTGTGTGCGTGGGTGCACGTGTGCGTGGGGGTGCGTGGGGGGGTGTGGTGCGCACGCGTGCGTGTGTGCATGTGTGTGTGGGTGCGCGTGTGCGTGTGGGGGGGTGCGTGCGCGTGCATGCGTGGGTGTGGGTGCGCGCATGTGTGTGCGTGCGCGTGTGTGTGTGTGCACGTGTGCATGTGTGGGTGCGCACGCGTGTGTGTGTGTGTGTTGGGGGTGGGGTGGCGCTTTCTACAGTAGCTCAGCAGGTGAGGAAGCAGCAGCCTAGAGGAGAGGAGGCAATGCAGTCAGTCTGCGGGTCTAAGGGAAAGGGGTGGGCACCTGGTCACAGGCAGAGATGAAGGTGTGCCAGGACAGGAGCCTGCTGGGACACTGGGCTGACGGGATACCTGGTCCAGTGTGACAGCCTCCAGGACTGTCCCACAGAGGGTTATCTGTCCATTAGGATCCCAGCTTTCACTTCGGGACCGTGTGACCCCGCCAAGCCACACTTCCCTCTGAGCCTTGGTTTCCTCTGGTGTCCTAAATCTTCCTTCATCGAATCCTTTAAGTTCCTCTGACCTGTTTGAGTTCCTGCTCCCGCTCTCCACTGGGGTGATGCTGCCTTTTGTGTAGGGTTGATGAGAGAAGGCATTGAAATGCGCACCTTGGTAGGAACACCTGTCACATAGCTGACCTAGAAGGTGCTTAGTAAGGGGCTGTTGAGTCTACAGGCTGCCACAGTGCTGGTGATTCAGTCAGCATATGTGGGGTACGTTGGGAGCCATAGCAAATGAGCCGCCCTTCCTCCTGTCTCGGTTGCCAGGGTATAGACCCTCTTTTGCCAGCTCAGCCCTGCATTGTCAAGGGGAAAAACAGCTCTCCCGCTTCCTGCCCAGCCCAGGGCTCAGTGTGGGTATGGGGACAGGGTCATACTTTCAATGACTGTGAGGGTCTGCCTCCTTGGACTAGAGAACCCAGGGTCAAGGGGGACCATGCCTCCAGGCCAGCCCCTGGCATCTCAGGAAGCCTTCCCAGGCAGGGTGGCCAACCTCCTGCCTTTTAAGGGCAGGCTCCGTCTCTCCAGGGCCTTGGGGGCCACCCAGCAGCTGCATTCTTCTCCCCTCCCCTGGGGCCCTCACTGGTCTTCTCAGCGGCCGTTCCCAGGCCAGTGAGGCGAGCTTGGGCCCGGGTAGAGACGGCTCCGCTGGGTGTTTCGGGTGGGGCGCTATCCGGGTGTTGTCCTGCCACTGCATTCCCAGGAGACGAGCCTCTTTACCCTGACCATGCACCAGGACCCAGGTCTTTCCATAGTGGGCGTGGATGTCCAGCACCAGGGCTCGGCACCTGCCGGGTTGCGACGGGCAGAAGCATGGTTGGCATGTTCTGACCTGACTCAAGTCTGCAGGTCCTGCCAGCCCTTGGGTGGGCATCTCCTCTGCTGAGACCAACTTTATGCTGGATTTCTCCCCTTTCCAGGCCTGGTTAGGGCAGTGGGCAGTGGCATGGGACCACATAAGCTTGTGAACAAAGAATGGGTTAGGGGGCCACCGCTCTGGAGTCACAGGCAGAGGGATTAAAGTGGCCCCCTCCACGATGCCTCCTGCCCACCCCCAGGTGCCCTCTTCTCCCTTCCTTTCATTTCAGGAATTTAAGGGCTTTGGGGGAGGCATCCCAGCATTTGGGTAGAAGTAGTTTGTCCTGTTTTGCAGCTGGAGAAAAGCCCATCCTGGAGGCATGGAGAAGGTAAGGGATTTGAGTGGTCAGAGGACAAAGAATGGTCTGTGAAGTCCCTTTCTTGTCACCCCAAATGTTAGGAGCATCACCTACCCTAGAAACGCTTCGGTAACAGCTTGTACAACCTTGCTCAGCCTTGTGCACAGCTGTGCCCACTCCCGCAGTGGTGTCTGGCAATGAGGCGAGTGAATAGAACAGATAAGAAGGGCCTGGAACTATCTCAAGTGACTGATGGCGTCACCAGCATTTATCCTTGCTCTCCTAAGCATCTCACCTGCATGATCTGCTCTGATCCTTAGAGCAGCCCTTTGAGGAAGAGATGTCATTCTCCCCACTTACGGATGGGGAAACTGAGTCCTGGAGCGTTGAATGACTTAAAAGTACTCAAAGTTGCATGTTTTATAAGGAATGGAGACTAGATTTGCTCCTACAGCCAGGCGCCCATGACACCAGGCCCTCCTGACTGTTCCCAGCAGCAGGGTGTGAGTGTGTGTGTGTGTGTGTGTACACGCACGCACGCACGCGCACATGCCTGGGGCGCGCACATGCCTGGGGCTCATTTCACTGCCTGCCTGCACACATTGCCTACCTGGCCTGTTACCCCAGTAGCCCCCTAGCAGTGCAGGCACCCCCTCCACAGGGTCCCCCAGTTCCTGCTTGCACACCTCCAGAGACAGGGTGCAGGCCCCCTCTAAAACTAAAGCAGCCCGGTCCACTGGGGACAGCTGCAACAGCTGGAATTGGCCTCTGCTGGTCCCCGCCCTGCCCTCGGGGGCACCCTCTGCCCCTTTGAGATTTGGAGGGTAACTCTGAGCCTCTTTGCAGGCTATACACCCCACTTGCAACACATATCCATAGCAGGGAACATCCCCAAGGCAGAGAGGGCTTTTTGATTGTTGCAGGTTTTGCTTTTTGGTCTCTTTCCTCCCTGAAATAATAGAGGATTTGCTAAACTTCTGTGTCACTAACCTTTTAAGAGAAAAAAGGATGGAGTTGAAAAACAGCTCGCGGGTTGGCTGAAAGGCTATCAGATAAGGCTGTGGCCCAGGAGCTGGGACAAAGTCCCCTTGTTTCTGCTCCCCAGCCCTCACAATGAGCTGCTGTGGGGCCTGGCTGTATCTCCAGCAGCAGCTTTGCCCGTGCCCGCCATGTGCCCACGCTCCCCGGCCAGCCCCCCCAGCTCTTCCTCCTGGGCCTGGAACGAGTGGGTCACCGTGAGTAGGTCAGCTGGCTGTAGGTCTCCCTGCCTGTCGCCTGTGGGCAGGGGGAAAGATCAGCCTTGCGCCGATGTGGTCAGCCTTGGACTCTGCTGAGTGGGGTTCAGATCCCACATGGCCTCCTGCCCCCCATGCAGTCTGGGCATGCCTCTGGCCATCCTGAGGTGTTGAACCTCAGTCTTGATGGGTTGTCATGAGAATTAGGTGAGGAGACAGCTGGGAAGGTGACGTGGAGTGGGGTGCAGCCGCACAGTCTGGGTGTGAGTTCCAGGGATTTCCAGGGACAGCGTGGTGGTAGTGGTAGTGGGCCCAGAGCAGGTGATCAGTAAGGCCACGTCGGCCAGCCAGTTCAGGTTCCATTCGGGCACCAGGTGATGTCCACTACCTCCGTTCTTTGTACTGGGCCCACTGACCCTGCTCTGGACCCCTAAGCCCCAGCAAGTGGACGCTTCCTGAGTCTCACAGTCTTGGGTACTGTGCAGACCACTGCATCCCTTCTGTTTTGAGCCTCACTGTCCTCATCTGTGAAGTGGGTGCAGCCGAAGTCCCTTTGGCTCTCCTGCCTTGTGTGGGGCTGGTGGGCAAGTGGGGTAGTGTATGAGAATGGGCTCTGGATGAATGGGTGACTGCTGCAGTCTTGGATGAGGACCAGAGCTGAGGGAAGCAGGGGTGGGGAAGGCTTCCTGAGTGGGGTCAGCTCTGCCTCTGGGTCCCTGAGTCTGCGTAGGAGCCAAGCCAGACCCTACCCTGCACTTTGTTCTGACTTCCAGCTCCTGAGTTGGTGGCTTCATCCTCAGCCACTTGCTCGCTTAGAGGCTGAACCACTTACCCAGAGGCCTGCAGTGGGCAAAGGGACTGATGATGGGTCTCTGTGACACCAGCCTCATAGTGTCCTCACCCCCCCCCCCTGTCTGCCTTAAGATGCAAAGGACGATGGGAGTCGATAGGGCAGTGATTGCCTCCTGCTAGAGGGCCTGGGCAGGCTTCCTGGAGAAGAAGGGAAGGGAGGGGACAGGGCAGGAGAGGGGAGTGGCCGGCCCAGCCTGACATACCTGCTCCCCCCTCCCCCAGGTCCCATCTGATGCCAAGGCTGAAGGAGTCTCGCTCCCACGAGTCCCTGCTCAGCCCCAGCAGCGCGGTGGACGCACTGGACCTCAGCATGGAGGACGACGTGGTCATCAAGCCCGTACACAGCAGCCTCCTGGGCCAGGACTACTGCTTTGAGGTGGGTCACACCCAGGGAGGTCACTCGCCAGCGGCCTCTCCTGTCCAGGCCAGGCCTGCTCTACATGCCCTCCTGGAGAGCTCAGTGGCCTCAGAATCTGGCTCCTAAGAAACCAGGTGGACCTGGGAGGTGGGGGGCTTCATTCCTTTTCTTTGGGCTCCTTAAAGATGATACTGGTCAGGGCAAGTGCCCCCTACACATGTGCATGCGCGCGCGCGCACACACACACACACACACACACACACACACACACAGGTGAAAGGGGGTCAAAGCCCATATAGAATGCACAAGCCCCAGGGCTCGTGTCTTGAGCCTAATCACCCTCCTTAGAAACCCCCCAAAAGTAATGTGGGGTGATGGAGAAGGCCCCCCTTTTCTGGCTCTGTCTCCCCCCTATAAAGTGAGCCAGAACCTTTCCTGCCCGGCATTCTGTGGCGACCCAAGGTCTGAGAGCAGGCAGAGGGCAGCAGTCCGCCCGGCAGGGCTATATCTGGGGATCCCCTGTACAGTCCCTCACTGTAGATGGGGAATCCGAGGCCCAGAGGGGGCACGACGTCAGAAGTCACACAACAAGCCTGTGGCCAGGCCAGGACCAGGGTCATGAACATTGCAGGTGTTCCTGGGAGTTTCTGGCTGTTTCTCTCATCATTTGTGTTCTCTTCCCACTTCTCCCCTGACTCCCACCCACAAGGATCTTGCGTAATTAGGGGAGCTCTCTGATAGACGATTGAGCCTGGTAATGAAACTTGGCCACTCGGGAACTAGCGTGGCACTCTCCTGGCACCCCAGTCCTGGGAAAGAGGGGCAGGTGCCTGACATGTGCCCACCCCTGTGCCTCATTGAGTGAGGCTCCAGCTGGGCCCAGACTTCCTAGCCTGGGATGGGCACTCGTGCACAGCAGGGGGTGCTGTGGCTCATGCAGGCCCAGGAAGCCTGGATGAGTCTGGTCCCCACCATAGAGCTCTCAGCGTGGTGTGGGGCGACAGTGAAACAGCTAGGTAGGAGCAACTTGGGCTGGGCTCCCTCACCTGGAGGAGACGAGAGGATGAACAGGAGTCCCACGGCGAAGTGGAGGTCAGGGTTCCAGGCAGGTAGACCCCAGGGCCCAGTATACTCAGACAGCCCAATGCCTGCCTGGCTCCTAAAATGCTATGTTTCTGTGACCATCATTGTTGTCATTGTTGCTTGGTAAAAGAGAATTGTCAGAAGGTGTCAGCTGAGAACTGAGAGGATCCTGGTGCCTCCCTGGGGTTGTGTCCTTGGTGCCTGTGGCTCCCCCTGAAGAGGGAGGCTCGGGGTGAGCGTTGCCTTCTGACCTGGGCAGGCACCACATGCCTTCTCCCTTCCCATCGTCAGGAGAGTAAGGTTGGAGTCAGAAGACACTGCCTTACAGACAGGGCACCGAGGCAGGCATGAGGAGCCAGGCCAGACCCGGCACCAGGGGCTACAGGGCAGGGCCCCCCCGTCTCCGACTGGCTCTGGGCCGATTGGAGCAGCACCTGCAGATGTGAGACAAGGGGTCCTTCTGAGCCATGTTCTGCCTCCTCCCTGAGGTGGTGCTGCACACCTGGCGCCCAAAGCTCCCCAAGCTCCCCAAGCCCCCCAAGCCCCAGGGGTCTTTTGTGCCCAGCCTTGCTGCATTCCCCTTCCATGACACTGTCCTATCCGTCCCCCACAGGTGACAACGTCATCAGGGAGCAAGTGCTTCTCTTGCCGGTCAGCCGCAGAGCGCGATAAGTGGATGGAGAACCTGCGGCGGGCGGTGCACCCCAACAAGGTAGGCCCCCTCCCAGCAAAGCCGGGGGGATTGAGGTTAGACTCAGAGCAGAAGCATAGACTCCGGCGTGAAGGAGCAGGCACAGGGACCTCTGGGATGTGCTGGGGTGGGGGTGGGAGCAGCCTTGTGGAGATGGGGCCCAAGTGGGCCATAGAGTTGGGCCCTGGGAGAGGGGTTTGAGTTGGCCAGACTGACTCAGGTGCTGTGGGCCTGTGTCCTGGAAGCCACACATAGGCTGAACCGGAGAGCTGAGTATCAGGCTCTTGGGGAGTTGGGTGCTGGCCGCCTTCTGCCCGCGTCTCTTGTCCCCGCTACCCGCTGGCTGATTCCTGCTCATCATCCCATTCCAGCGTAGACATGTGTCCCATCCTCCAAGTGAACACTGCCAGCCCAGGCTGTTGCCCTCCTCTGTGTTTCCTCTGCCCCCGCCAGGGGTCCCCCATCAGGTTCATGGGACCCCAGCTGTAATCATCTGGTCCGTGTCTGCCCCCTGGTTCACTTGAGGGTCTGGGCTGAGTCCTGATCCCCGTAGCATCCCTACAGAAGGGGTCTTAGCAGTGGTCACCTTCTAAGTGACTTGACAGTCCTGCAAACTATGGAAGAGCTAGTAAATGGCACAGTGGCCTGGTACGTGCCAAGCACTGTGTAAATCTCTTCATCTCTCACAGTTCATTCCTGTTTTGTGGAAAAGGGATCTGAGGCTGAGATTAAGTCACTTGGCCAAGGTCAATGAGCTAGTGTGAGGCAGGGCAGAGATCCGCCCCGTGTCTGGCAGAGTCCAGAGCTGTCCCCTGGCCCACCCTGCTTCCTGGTGGCCCCTGGGCCCTCCGCCACCAGCCTTCCCCTCGCCCCCGTGACCACAGTGCCCCGTGTGCATGTGCAGGACAACAGCCGGCGTGTGGAGCATGTCTTGAAGCTGTGGGTGATCGAGGCCAAGGACCTGCCAGCCAAGAAGAAGTACCTGTGCGAGCTGTGCCTGGACGACGTGCTCTATGCCCGCACCACGGGCAAGCTCAAGACAGACAACGTCTTCTGGGGCGAGCACTTCGAGTTCCACAACCTGCCGCCCCTGCGCACCGTCACGGTGCACCTGTACCGGGAGACCGACAAGAAGAAGAAGAAGGAACGCAACAGCTACCTGGGCCTGGTGAGCCTGCCCACCGCCTCGGTGGCCGGGCGGCAGTTCGTGGAGAAGTGGTACCCAGTGGTGACGCCCAACCCCAAGGGCGGCAAGGGCCCCGGGCCCATGATCCGCATCAAGGCGCGCTACCAGACCATTACCATCCTGCCCATGGAGATGTACAAGGAGTTCGCTGAGCACATCACCAACCACTACCTGGGGCTCTGTGCGGCCCTCGAGCCCATCCTCAGTGCCAAGACCAAGGAGGAGATGGCGTCGGCCTTGGTGCACATCCTGCAGAGCACAGGCAAGGTGAAGGTGCGTGTGCGGGCCCCCCACGCTGCGGGCCTGGTGATGCGCTAGGCTGCCTGCTATCCCCACGTCCGCGACGTGGATTTCAGCCCTCACGGGGGGACTGCTCACGGGCAGGTGGGCCACTGAGGCCTGGAAGCCTCCCCATGGAGCTGGGGGCTTCGTGCTCCTGCCCCAGGGTTCCGCTGACGGCTGGGGTGCAGGTATGCAGCCAGTGGATGGGGTGGCAGCTTTTAGTTAGGAAGTGGGTTTCCGGGTTCTCCACTGCCCCAGAGGGCTTGTCCCTGAGGGGAGCAGGTCACAGGGCCAGCCTCTCCCGGCACAGGGGTCCAGTGAGGTGTTGAGTTTGGTTGACATCCCCAACTTGGTGACCGCCAGGGGACAGCCACTGTCACAGCCCAAGCCCCACCCCTCATCTCATATCCAGACACACAGGGTCACACACATGGTCACTCTCACAGCCATTTGACAGTCAGCCAGCCATGGCTACAGTCATCCTCGAAACTGAGCCTGCAGGCCCGACTACAGGGCTGGGGGGACCCGCCCTCCTGCCAGGCCATGCTGCACCTCAGCTCCAGCCCCCCAGTTTGGAGACAGGTGGGCCCCTTCAGGAAGGCTCCCCATCCCCTTCCTGCCCAGTGCAGTGGAGCACGGTTCTGTGGGCCTCCAAGGCGGACCTTCCCCGCTTCTCCCTGTCTCCTTCCTGAGGGCTGCCGTGGAGGAGGGGCATTGGACTTGGGGTCCATCCATGTTGCAGCAGGCCTCACATGCTGGCCTCAGGAGCGGGGGCTTTGCCCTCTGCACGTGGTGTGGTTTGAGAGCCGAGTGGCCTGTGGTGGGTGAGGGGCTGCCTTGCGTGAAGGTCGCTTGGCCTGGGGTCGGGGGAGGTACAGGTTGGGGTCCAGGCCTAGGTTCTCAGGGCAGAGCCCAGGGCGCACTACTCCCTCAGGGCCCCTAACCTCGTCCCTGTTCCTGGAGGCCCTGGAGAGGAACTTTGTCTGTGTGGCTCCACGAGGGGTGGGGGAGCCTCCGTCTCCTCCGTGTGGTCGGACCGCCTCCTTCCCCTGCCCCCATCCATCGCACCTGACCGGGCCTGGCTGTGGGTTGGACCCCTGGCTCTACTGTCCGGATTTCCTGGTTAGCGATGGGGGTGCTGGGAAACAGTGAATCGAGGAAGGCCCAGCCTCCAGAGAGGGAGCAAGGGAAGCGAGGTGCTGGGCTGGAGCAGGGTCCTTTCCTGTTCTCTTAGTACCTGGGCCCTGAGACGTGGGCTGGCCTGGGAAGCCGGCTCCAGTCTCAGATGACCTTTGCTCTTGGGGCTCCCAGCTGAGACGAGAGGCGAATCGAGGTTCTCATTGTGGAGGGAGGTGGAAGCCAGTCTGCATACTCCCCCGTGGCCCTCAGTGGGGTTGGGGGAGCAATAGGCAGGACAGAAAGTAGCTTTGCTGCTGGCGTGACATGGGAACCAATGGGGTGTCCTTAGTGAGGGGCACAGCATTTGAACTGGGGCCCACAGCCCAGAGGTGGAGGCCATGCTGCTCTTCGCAGGCTCTGATCTCCTGGGCTGTAGCTTTTCAGAGTCCCTGTCCCTGGACTTCTCCTGCCATCCCCTCTCCCCTTGATGTAACAGGAGGAATGGGGCCTGGGAAGCAGGAGACTTGGGCTAGGCCTGGCCTGGTTAGCTGTGTGGCCTTGGACAGGTTGCTTTCCTGTTCTGTGCCTGTTCCCCTTGTTGGGTCCCAGCTCTAAGGAGTGCTCCTCCTCCCAACCTGGGCCCCGCACCCAGTCCAGGTATTCAGGAAGGCCCGTGGGTGTGAGCAGAGCCCTATGCGATACTCAGCTCTGCCTCTGTATGTAGAACAGGACCCTACACCTCATCTGTAGGTCAGGAAGGGCTCTTCAGGCTCTCTGGTCCCCAGAGAGTCCCAGTGGCAGCTTCCCCTGCCCGTCTCTCCTTCACTTGTTTCCTGGGCCTAGAGTTCAGTTCTTATTTCAGAGCCACTTGTGATGTCAGAGGGACCCAAAGTTGTGCACACCAGAAACCATGGCCTGCGTTGGCCACTTAGCAGCCTCCATGCTGGGTGCCCGTCCTGACCTTCAGCCTCCCCTAGGTCTCTGACTCCCTGCCTGCCTCTTCCCCTTCCCCACATCGAGGTGGCTGTGAGTGAAGGGAGTGGGGGCTCTGGAGGGAGGGCATTCCCATCCGAGGGCGTCCCCATCTGGGGAGCTCAGCAGGTTTGCTGTAGTCAGACTCCCTCCTGGGGTCTTCCTGTGACCCTGCCCGTGGGACTGGCAGGCTCTTCGGCTTGACATCTTCTCCACTAAAGTGTGGGACCCACAGTGCGGAGCTGCTGCCCTGGGTCTGCCAGGCACCCAGTGATGCCACCACCCTCCCACTCAGGCCAATGCCCCTGCTCTCACAGTCGAAGTCCCGGCTCACTGCCTTCCCAGGCAGCTGGATGGCCTCTGCCTCTCCTCGTCTCCCTCTGAGGGACCACACAGGGGTCTGTGTCTGCTGTGGGAGACACATCAGAACAACGGGGGGTTAGTGGCAGTTGCTTGGATGATGGAGAGAGGGCACCCCACCTGTCCTCTTTGGCACTCACTGATGGTGGTAGTTGAGGGTGGTCTGCTGTGGACCCTGGTCAGGGCTGAACAGGGATTTGAGTCCAGCTTATCTGACCATGATAAGGGGAGCTTGTGTCCACGTGGCATGCTTTTGCCCAGGCCTGCCTCCCTATCCTGGACCTGGCTCTGATGTCACTGGCTATCCTGGCCGCACTCCCTGGCAGTCCCCATGGTGGGCACCATGGAGTAGCCTCGAGAGACGGGTTTCTGCTGGCTGGGGCATGGGTCTGGAATCCTGGGCTCCTGCCTGCCAGGCTTGCTCAGGTCCACTTTCCTCACCATCCATCCCCCCACCCCAGGACTTCCTGACGGACCTGATGATGTCAGAGGTGGACCGCTGCGGAGACAATGAGCACCTCATCTTCCGAGAGAACACGCTGGCCACCAAGGCCATTGAGGAGTACCTCAAGCTCGTGGGCCAGAAGTACCTGCAGGATGCACTAGGTAGGGAGGGTACAGGCTAGCAGGTGGGCAGAGGCTGGGGTGTGCCCACCAGGTCCTCACTGCCCCCTCCCTGTCTTCCTGGCCACAGGCGAGTTCATCAAAGCACTCTATGAGTCAGATGAGAACTGCGAAGTGGACCCCAGCAAGTGCTCAGCCGCTGACCTCCCTGAGCACCAGGGCAACCTCAAGATGTGCTGCGAACTGGCCTTCTGCAAGATCATCAACTCCTACTGGTCAGTGCTGCCCCCCGCCCCCGGCATCCGAGCCGCCCTGTCAGGGTGCCCGCAGTGTGCCAGGTGCTGTGCCAGGCATGTATGTGCTGTTCTCCTTCAGACAGCTCGGTGAGGGGCTCTGCACCCTCGTGCCTGACTTATGAACAGGAGAGCTGGGACTGAATAGGGCAGGAGTAACACGCCCTGCAGTTGCTAGGCTGCCAGGCCTTCATCCTGGTCCTTTTGGGGCTCCTCGATGTGAGGGAATGTCCCAGAACGTATGCAGGACACAGTTTGTACAGTGTGAAGAACTTGGACACGACAGCCCCGTTGCATGTGTTCATTAGCGAGCACCCTCTGTGTGCTCGAGGCCGTGTAGGTGATGGGGCCGCACAGGGAGTGGCACCTCAGGTGCTGCCTGTCCTAGGAGCTGGATGCTTTCATTAAAGGCCTGTGACCGGGTCCAGCAGGGGCTTCTGTGAGTGCCCGGACTGCCGTCAGGGCTGGAATCAGTCCCTGGGCCACTTCCTGAAAGGCTGATGTCCCAGGCGCCTGCTGTCCCCGGAGCACGTGCCTGGTGGCCACCGGACCTAGTGGAGAGTGCGGCTGCGTTGTGCTATGGTGTGCCTGACCGTCCCGGGAAGGGACCTTGTGGCCACCCCCAGCAGGGAGGTTAGACACACTGGAGGAGCAGCCCAGGTTTTCTCCTTGGTCACTGCCCCGGCTCCCCACTTGTGTCCTTCCCCTGACCCTACAGCCCCACCCTCAGCCATACCCTACTCCTTTCTTTGGTCACGCTCCTTCCCTTCCTGCTTTAAGGCCTTATGCCTGGCTCCCATCTGTGGCCCTCCTTCATGTCACCAGACACAGTTAGCACACCTGTCCTGGGCTCCCTGTCACAGCCCTGATCCCATCCAAGTGGGATTGTGCCCATGTTTGAATCCGTGTCCTACATGTGCTGGGCACCCCTGAGGGGGCACAGGGCTGGCCACACAGGAGGGCCTGGGATGGTTTGCTGCCCCCAAAGGACAGGCAGCGACAGGCCTGCTGGGTGAGCGACTGCCTTGGAAAGGGAACAGAGGGAATGGCTACAGCCAGTAGTGGGGCAGGCATATTGACTCACTGCCCGGGTCCCTCTGTCCCTGGGCTGCACAAGGGGCTCACCTGGGGCCAGCTTGGCCCCTCGGGCTGGGTCACAAATGACCCCTGGCCTTGGAGGTGGAGGGCTGACCAGAGGGCCCTGAACTCTCTGGGACCGCACTTCCTGCCCTGGGGCCAGCCAGTGTTTTCACACACTGCCCTGCTGTCCCCAGGGCGTGCCGGGTGTGGGACCCAGGGAAACACATCTGTGGACAATGATTTTCCATTTCCTCCTTCTGGTGTTTGTCAGCGATCCGGAGGCACCTCTCAGTTCCGGACAGGCTCATCAATAGATGTCACCACTCCGTGCCTGCTCCCTGCCCAGTCCTGTGCCAGGCACTTGGGGGGCCAGGGCTAAAGGCCACCTGTCCTGCCCTCACTTCCTTTCTGGGCGTGCCTGCCTGCTGGGCTGGGTGCTGGGCTTGCCAGGCACAAGCCTCCCAACTTGGTCAAGGCCTCTTATGGCCCTGGAGTCTCAGCCTCGATGTGGCCCTGTGAGGGGGGCAGGGTGGGCCGTGCTCTCAGGGGAAGGGTGAGGACACTGAAGGCCAGGGCGGACCAGACACTTGGTTGGAGCATCGGAGCTAGTCACAGAGCCAGGCACAGAGCGGGTTCATGGAGCTCTGGATTTCTAGGGTGAGAAGATAGGAAAGCCACGTAAAGACTGGCATTCACTGTCCTGACACCTACGCAGACAAAGTACTCACCCTAACTTTGACTCCAGATTCCTAACGTGATGGTATAACTTTAATTGACCCTACTCTGAACGTTCCCCTAAACCTAACCCTAGCCGTCTCCCCTAGACTTGTGTGTAAATATGAACCCTTTTCCTCCACTGTGGCAGGTTAAGGTGCCCAATGGAGAGAGCCCCCCAGCTGAGGGCTAGGGACCATGCCCAGCAAACCGGGTCCCCCAGGGAAGTCACTCCCTCCATTTCTCACCTCATCTGGAAGTAGAGAGCTGTGTCTTCACCCTGTGGTTAGGATACTCCCATCTTGATCACTTCGAGTTGTGCTGGAAACCTGTAAATCCTATAACGTTACCTGGGCGAAGGGAGCGAGTCTCAGAAGCCAGGGATGGGAACCAAGGCGCCGTGGTGTGTTCTCCTCACGCTCCCCCAGACCCACATGCCCACTGTCAGGGGAGGAGGGTTGAAGTGCTGGAGAAGGTGGCAAGGGCCCAGACCACGAGCTGGCCCCTTGCCATTGGTTCCGGTTAGGACAGGGACTGGCTCCTCCATGCTCACGTTTCACCCTGGGCCCCTTCGTGGAGAGCTCGCCACCCTGATGGGAGCATGGGGGTGTCTGTGCTTCCAGCCTGCTGAGCACTCACTCAGCCTGCTAAGCACTCACTCAGCCTGCTGAGCACTCACTCAGCCTGCTGAGCACTCACTCAGCTTGCACCTTCACTGCCCTGTGCTGTCTCTGCTCCCCCGGCAGTCCTGCCCTGTGGAGGATGTGTGGTAGAGGGACTGGCCCAGACAGCTCAGGCGGCGGGCCCAGCTCACGCAGCAGTCAGACCCAGAACCAGGCCTCTGCTCTGCACCCTCCCATGCTGGGCCCCTGCCTGACCCCCGGGCCCCCTCTTGCCTGTCACTCCGTAGTGTCTTCCCCCGGGAGCTGAAAGAGGTGTTTGCCTCGTGGCGGCAGGAGTGCAGCAGCCGCGGCCGGCCCGACATCAGCGAGCGGCTCATCAGTGCCTCCCTGTTTCTGCGCTTCCTCTGCCCGGCCATCATGTCGCCCTCCCTGTTCAACCTGCTGCAGGAATACCCCGACGACCGCACAGCTCGCACCCTCACCCTCATCGCCAAGGTTACCCAGAACCTGGCCAACTTCGCCAAGTGAGCGCCGTGCCCCCCCGCCCCCCCGAGTGCAGGGCTGGGGGAGGGGTGTGGGCCTGCGGGCAGGCCGTGGGAGGCGCTGCCCCAGAGCCCGGCTGCGCACTGGGCCCTGCTTTGGTCCCTGTCATCCTCAGTACTCCTTCTGCCCCCTTTTCCAAAATAAAATCGCTTCCACACCCCATCTTCCCCCGAAGGAAAGTACATGCCATTTTGGTATGTTTCTTTAATTTTCAAAGGTGAGAAGACAAGATATTTTTTCCTTCTGCGTTTTTGAATTAACATTTTATCATAAGGATTCTCCCATGCACTTAGCATTCATAAGCCTTGTTTTGAAATGAATGACTAATGTGCCTTCAAGGCAGAGGGACCCATATGTCCTCAGCCCGCTCTCTGCAGTGGGCACTTGAGCTGTTTCAGACTGTCCTTGTTCCGTGCTGTCAAGGATGTCCCTGCCCCTCAAGCACTTCAGTGCCTTAGAGCGAGGGGGCGGAAACGGAAGGGCTGTGGGTCATCTGGTCGCTTGTTCACCAAGTGTGGATAGAGCCCCATTCCAGGGCCACCTCTGTGCCAGGCTCTGAGTCATGCCTGGCCCCAGGTCCCCAGAGCCGGCACTTCAGCAGGGGAGGGAGATGCAGAGTAAGCAGCAGAGTGCTGCTAGGAGCATGCACGGTCTCAGGGTCCCTCCACTAGGGAGAGGACACGAGGGGGCCTGGGAGATGAGACCCAGGAGGACAGCAGGGACTTGGAGGCAGGGCGGTGGGAGCCACCAGCAGGCTTTAAACAAGGGAGAGGATGGTCCTCGCCTGTTCTGGGTCCTGGAAAGGTTAGCTGGTTGGCAGTGGGGCAACAGGTTGGCAGGACCAGGATTGACAGCTGAGAGACCAGAGGAGAGCAGAGCTGTGGTTCCGACCAAAGAAAAGTGGGCGAGGGAGTAGCGATGCAGGAGGCAGTGGCTGTAAGTAAGGTCAAGGGATGATGAGAAGAAAAAGTCGGCAGGCCTTGTTGGCGGTGGGGAGGGAGAGGGAGCAGCTGACCTGCCAGTCTTCTGGTGAACGGTGGTGTCTCCACCTAGACTAGGGAGCTTGGGAGGAGGCGTGGGTTTGGGGTGATGGTGACGAGTTCAGACTTGGACACAGTGGGCAGAGATGAATCGGAGTTGAGGAGGTGGAGGTGTCTTGGAGAAGGGGGCCTCCTGGCTAGGGCCTGGGTTTCTGGGACGTACCTCAGATCCAGGGCGCTCACCCTTGTCTGCTCTTTCCAGGTTTGGTAGCAAGGAGGAGTACATGTCATTCATGAACCAGTTCCTGGAGCATGAGTGGACCAACATGCAGCGCTTCTTGCTGGAGATCTCCAACCCTGAGACCATTTCCAACACGGCCGGCTTCGAGGGCTACATCGACCTGGGGCGGGAGCTCTCCAGCCTGCACTCACTGCTCTGGGAGGCTGTCAGCCAGCTGGAACAGGTGCTTGTGCCCTCGGGGCAGAGGGTGGGCAGACAGTTCTCCCGTGTGGGACAGATCAGCAGCCCTGCCTGGGTGCCAGAGCCTAGGGTTCCAGCCCAGGCCCCGTTTCCTTGGGGGGGAGTGCCACGTTTACTCGCCACTACCTGCTGGGGGAGCCCCCTGTGGGTACTAGGGTTTCGGCTGTGCCTCCATGCACTTGCACTCAGTGTTGAGTGGGTAGATTCTCCGTGTGAAGGTGTGTTCCCTGCCTGTGAGGAGTGTGCCAGATTTAGCTGTTTCTCTAAAGATGTCCTTGTTCTGTGTTTCAAGGGCCCTGATGAGAAGGTAGACTGAGACCGCTGTACCTTCTCCTGTCAGGCAGGAAGTTGTAGACCCTTCCAGAATTGCTATGGACCATCAGTTGAGGTGGTTATTCTCTAGACACCTCTGACATTGCTGCAGCCACCTGGGGTGTGCCCTCTGTGCCCTGGAGGTCCACTGCCCTCTTGCCCCCGGCAGCCCCAGCCCACATAGTGCACAGGGTTAAGGGCTGGGCCTGCCTTTCCGGGGCCCCGAGAGGCCACAGACCTAGTGAGTGCTGAAACAGCTGGAAGGCCTCTCTGCTCCTGTCCAGTTTCCTAGTGGCGACCACCCAGGCTACTCTGGTGTGTGCAGGCTTCTAGATACATCTCTACCCAAGTACACGAGTCCTCTCCCTTTTCTCGTTTGTGTTAAAGGGGGAATTTCCGTGTGCACCACAGTGCATTTCTCACTCGGTTGCAGACGTCTCTCCATGGCAGCCCCCACTGCTGTCGCTGTGCCCTTCCCAATGACCACAGATACCTCATCACATGACTGCTGCTTATTCACCAGCCCCCATTGCTGGATGCTGGGGTTAGTGCAGCTTTTCACCACAAAGCAATGCTGGTGTAGTCATTTCTGCCCATTTATGTCCACTGCTGCCAATGTGTCACTCCAGCTGCCACCACCGACTGAGCCCTGTGCCAGCCACCATCATCCATACCTGCACGATGGTCAGCAGCCATCACAGCTGATTTGAAATTGAGCTCCTTGCCTCTCAGTCTCTGCTCTGTTGACAGCATAAGTTTTCATACTTGCTTTTTGCACAAAGTCCTACGGGGAAGCCATTGCATAAGCAGGGGAAGGCAGAGTTCCCTTCCCTCAGCCCGGAATCCTTAGCACCATCAGTAAACCGTGACAGTGAGGTTGAGATGGGCCAGGTGCCCCCCTCTGCCTGGCCACCCATTTGTTAATCGTCTGACAGGCATGTATGTGGTAGTGCCTGCTCTGTGGCTGGACCATCTCCACTGGGGCTCAGGTGTCGAAGTGGGTCAGCACCCCACGCCTCCCTGTGGAGTAGGTGACATGGGAGAGGCTGTCCCAGAAGCCTCTCGGATCAGGAGGTGTGGGTGTGGAAAATTCTGGATTCCACGTGGGCTTTCCTCTCTGGGGAGGCCCAAGGTAGGGCGAACTGGGGTCAAAGGCTTGGACTAGGTCACCGTTTCTCTGTGGGGCCTTGCAGTCCTGTCCAAGAGATATCAGGGGAGCAAATAAGTAATTTGCAGATTCCTATGCTCCCCCCATCCTGCCCTACACCTGCGGGACCTAATCGGTGGGGGAGGGAGGGTCTGCTCTTCTGCCTGGCTCCTCAGACATTTTGAACCACAGTGGCCGTGGTGGGCTTGGCCTCCCCAGGGGGGCCCAAAAGGTCTCACCTGCCTCTTTCTGTATCTTTGCAGAGCATTGTGTCCAAACTGGGGCCCCTGCCTCGAATTCTACGGGACGTCCACACAGCACTGAGCACCCCAGGCAGTGGGCAGCTCGCAGGGACCAACGACCTGGCCTCCACACCTGGCTCTGGCAGCAGCAGCATCTCGGCCGGGCTGCAGAAGATGGTGATTGAGAATGATCTCTCTGGGTAAGGGCGGCCAGCTGTGCTGGGCATTGTGGGGTGCGTGTGCAGACGGGTGCAGCCCACCTACAGTCTCAGCTAGGGAGGAGGATGCCTACGTCCGTGTTTATAAAACAAGCTGATGAGACGCAGTGTGTGTTGTGCAGGCCCTAAGCAGTGACCCTCCATGTGGGGGAAGAATTGGGGGATGTTGCCTCGAGGAGGTGGTGCTATAGTTTTGGGCTTTTTATGGTAACATTTCCATTGGTGGAAAAGGCATTCTGGGTACAGGGACCAGCACAAACAAAGATCTGGAGAAAGACATTGTCTTTGGTTGAAGAACAGTTACTAGTCCCAAATATCTCCAGATCATCACCCAGGTGTGTGTTAAAAACACCTGTTCTGGTATTTCCTGGGCCTGAATCAGAGCCTCCAGAAGTGGTGGTGTGCAGGGATATGTGCTTTTAGCAGGAGATCCAGTGACTACAGGTTTTGAGGCTGGGAGCCCCAGAAAACTAAAGCGTTGAGGCCCAGCCGTCCCTGAGCCCTCAGCCCCGGGCAAGTGCCCCATAAATAAAACACACACGCAGTGGAGGGGGAGGCAGATGTTCTTGAACGTTTATGTCAACATGAGGATATTCCTTTAAAAAAGGAGGTTTTTATCCTGAATCTTTTAAGCCCCACTCATACACTTCCCTCCCTACCAGGGGCCGTCAACCAGCTAGTGAGGATGAGGCTGGGGCAGAGTAGGGAGTCGGGTCACATCCAGAGGTGGCAGCAGTGGCAGGCTTTTAGGTGGGCAGGGGCATGGAGATGAAGCATCTGGGGGTGTGGTGTGCAGGGCTGGAGGCCCAGGAAGAGACCAGTTGCCAATTCTGGTCCCGCTGTCTTGGGGCTCATTCGTACATTCTGCCAAGTGAGGTGAACCTGAGTTCAGGTTGGGGGACACCCTTGCTGAGAGGCTGCCCGGCAGATGGGTTTTGAGGAGACCTGACCCGGTTTGCTGGTCTGGGTTTCTCTTGTCCCCTCCTGCTCCCCAGCCCCAAGTGACCAGAGCCTGCCCGCCTGAGTCCCGCCTGTCAGGGCTTGGTGCCTCCTCTCCATCTCAGAGCCAACTCTGACCCCCCCATTCCGAGCCCATATCAAACCCCAAGTCCTTGCCACCTCCGGTCTTCTCAGAGCCCCTTTCACCTCACATCCCTCCAGAGCCCAGCTGGTCTCCCGACACTGAGTCTTCTCCCCAGAAGCTGGCTTCTGGGGATGGTCCCACAAACAGCTGCAGGACCCAGCGACAACCCAGCCTGCCACTGCAGTGCAGCCCCTCCCTGCCTGAGTCACACCTCAAGGATCCTCCTCTAAGTCCTTGTTTTAGGCAGGAACGTCAGCCCCCGCCTGCCATTCATGGGGAGTGGCAGCAGGAAGCTGGGAGGGGAGGCTTTGCCAGCCCCCTACTTTGGTTATCAGTCTGATTAGGAACAAGAGGGAAGAGGCAGTGGGAGCCCCTGTGGCTTTGAAGTCAGAGTTCTCCGTGCAAGACCCTTGGACAGCAGAGAGCCACTGTTGTGGGTTTGGGTTTAGGTAGGGGATTTTCCAGAACATTGAGACCTCAGCACCCATCATCCCAAGATGCAGCTGAGCAGGGAGAGGCCCTGCCAGGCCGCTCTGGTCCCTAGTGCCCACGTTCTGTGCAGGGGCAGCCGTCTCGGCCACTCAGCGCCCCTGGCGGCTTCTGCCAGGGTCCGCTGCCCCAGCTGTGGTTTGGCTTTACATCTGGACCCCAGGTCCCCGGGACTCACCTGCCCTTGCTGCCCCAGAGCCTCCTGTCCTGCCCACCTTCCTCTCCTCCTGGCCCCGGCCCCGGCCCCAAGCCCGGCAGATTGGCGGGGGCTCTCGGTTTGGACCCGCCTTGCCGCATTCACAGTTCTTCTCTTCCCCTTCTTTCCCTGTGTGTGCTTGTCTCCCTGCAGTCTGATAGATTTCACCCGGTTACCGTCTCCAACCCCCGAAAACAAGGACTTGTTTTTTGTCACAAGGTCCTCCGGGGTCCAGCCCTCACCTGCCCGCAGCTCCAGTTACTCGGAAGCCAACGAGCCCGATCTTCAGATGGCCAACGGTGGCAAGAGCCTGTCCATGGTGGACCTCCAAGACGCCCGCACGCTGGACGGGGAGGCGGGCTCCCCGGCGGGCCCCGACGCCCTGGCCGCCGACGGGCAGGCACCTGCAACTCAGCTGGTGGCCGGGTGGCCGGCCCGGGCAGCCCCGGTGAACTTGGCAGGGCTGGCCACAGTGCGGCGCGCCGGTCAGACGCCGACTACTCCGGGCACCTCCGAGGGCGCACCAGGCCGGCCCCAGTTGTTGGCACCGCTCTCCTTCCAGAACCCCGTGTACCAGATGGCGGCGGGCCTGCCACTGTCGCCCCGCGGCCTTGGCGACTCGGGCTCCGAAGGCCACAGCTCCCTGAGCTCCCACAGCAACAGTGAGGAGCTGGCGGCTGCTGCCAAGCTGGGAAGCTTTAGCGGCGCCCCCGAGGAGCTCGGGCGGCGGCCGGGGGAGCTGGCGCGGAGGCAGATGTCACTGACTGAGAAGGGGGGGCAGCCCACGGTGCCGCGGCAGAACAGCGCCGGCCCCCAGCGGCGGATCGACCAGCCCCCGCCCCCGCCGCCCCCGCCACCTCCTGCGCCCCGTGGCCGGACGCCCCCCACCCTGCTGAGCACCCTGCAATACCCGCGGCCCTCGAGCGGGACCCTGGCGTCGGCCTCGCCGGACTGGGCCGGCCCCGGCGCGCGGCTGCGGCAACAGTCCTCTTCCTGCAAGGGTGACAGCCCGGAGCTGAAGCCTCGTGCGCTGCACAAGCAGGTCAGTGCTGCCGGCGCGGGCTGGGCCGGGCACCGTCCTCACGCACGCTGCTCCCTGTCCGTCATTTCATCTCCACCTGCACCCAGCTGCCATCCCATGCTCAATGAGGCCACGTTCGCCCCCCTGCCACCAGCCTGCCTCACACACCACCACCTGGCCCCAGCCCCACTGGCCCCGGCCTGAATACTGTGAACCAGGGACATTGTGACCTTAGGGTCCCTCTGCCAGTTCCCCGAGAGACTGCTGGGTCAGGGAGAAAGAGGGAGGGGTAGTCCATCTCCACTTCTAAGCCTGTTAAAGTCCTACCCAGGGCAGGAGTTGACCCTTCCCGCAAAGGCCCCCTCCCTGCTCTGAGCTAGCCTCCAGAGCTCAGCTGCCAGGGCACCTGGGTGTTTCCTGTCACCCAGGGGCTGCACGCACTACGTGAAGCTGATGTGCTTCAGGTGGAGTGCCCGATCTGCTGGGGTCAGCTCACCAGTTCTCACCTCGGCAGCAGAGAGCAGCTCAGGAAGCTGCCTGGGCACTTGACTCTGCCTTGGGCTGCCATCCGGGCATTGGAGCTTCCTGGGTCGGGGGCTGCATCAGTAGGTGCAGCCAAAGGTTCCCTCCCTTGTTGCTGTGCCTCTGAGCCTCATGTCCCCATGGCTCAACCAGGGCCACGTCCACCCCCCACCCCCCGATCTCCCTCCAGCCCCTCACAGCTGTGTTTCATTGTAGGGCCCTTCACCCGTGAGCCCCAATGCCCTGGACCGCACGGCTGCTTGGCTCTTGACCATGAACACGCAGTTGTTAGAAGACGAGGGCCTGGGCCCAGACCCCCCCCACAGGGATAGGCTAAGGAGTAAGGAGGAGCTCAGCCAAGCAGAAAAGGTAAAGGTGGACCCTGGCATTTTGGGGCAGGGCGGGGCTGCCTCCCTTGGCAGCTGGCAGGATTCTCTCCTCTCGAGCCCAGAATGTGGGGGTGTGGGGGAGGTTCTGCTCTGTTCTGCTCTGTCCTGCAAATGACCAGTCCCCTCTCAGCTTCTGGTTTCACGTGACGCCAGTGGTCAGTGGAATCTGGAGGAAGAGCCATAAGAGGAATTTAGACCTTGGGTTTCACATGAGACTTGGCTGGGACTCTTAGAAGCTGGGCATCGGACCTCTGAGAGACCCTGTCCCCACATAACTGGGCAGCTGGGCTTCAGAGAATCTGGGACTTGGAGGTTGGGGGTGCCAAAGAGGCACTGGAGTCCCTTGGGGGAGCATTATGCATATGGAGGCAGAGGCATGGGTTCCTGAGTCAGCTGGGAGAGCACTCCAGTCTGGCCCCCTCCACTCTGGGCTTGTGCCTACCCAAGGCCTGGCTTTTTCCCAGTCCCCATCTCCACCGGGGCCTGGGAGAGAAAGAACCAGGGTGAGGGGTGGGTTGAAATTGCTACTGAGATGCTTTCTTCCCCCAGGGGAAATAGTGGGTTGTACACCATCCAGATCCTGCCCCACCACACACATCTGGCATGTGGTGGACAGTGGAGTGCTTCTAGCCTCCAGAATTCTCCTAGTTGTTGTGGCAGCTGCCCTGGGTCCATGGCTGGTTCTCATCTCTTCCTGGAGGCCAAGACCCAGGTCAGCGCAGGAGCAGTGCAAGACCCCCTAGATGGCAGCCTCTCGCCCCTCTGGGCCCAGGAATGCCTGTAGCAGTGGTCAGGGTAGCAGCTCTCCCCCTCCCCGGCCTGGGGCGAGGTCTATGTCCATGCTGCATTCCGTCTCCCTCCACCCTCCCCTTGGTCCACTGCATCCACCTGCTTTTACCATAAGTATGTGAAGGGGACCAGGGGACCTGGGGCTCAGTGCTCCAAGAGCCAGAATTGGGGTGGGGAGCAAGAAGGGCCAGCCTCACCCCCGGCTTCTTGCATGAACTGGGGGGCCAGGTTGTGCCTGTCTGAGACTCCCGAGTCCCCTTTGCAAGTTGCAGGCATTGCCTGAACGATTGCAAGGGGCAGGCTGCAGCTGGAAAGACCTCTTTCCTCGTTGTCCCTTGGCTGAATGAGCTGCTGCTTCTCTCACCCTCTTTGCTGCTAACCCTCACAGGCAAACCCGAGAGGCCTTGGTGCCCTGAGTTCCCTAGAGATTTGGTCCTGACTCTGTCAGGCCCCTCCCAGACCCCTCTGGGCAGCCGAGCAGAAGACCTGGGATGGGGCTTTTCTCCCAGAGCTGGGCCCCCCTGTGTGTCCACCTTTGCTTCAGCGGCTACATTTGGGGTGGGGCTGGGTCTCACTGGCTTTGTTGCCTCCTGACCTTGGGGCAGTCCTTGGTCGTTGAGTGAGTTGGGCTCCTGTTGCCCAGGACAGAGGCTCTTCTTGCTGACCCCCCACCCTGTGTTCTCACAGCACCCTGGCTCCAAGCCCTTGATTCCAGCATTGACCCTGCCTCGCCCTCTGCCCAGCATGCACAGCCTCCCAGCTTGCTGCTTCTCTTGCTGCCTTACACATCGTTTCCTTCCCCAAAGGCTGAGTGTGCTGGGCTACATCAGATCCAGAAAGCCAAGACCACCTTGCCCTTAACCTCTCTCCCCAACCCCTGTGCCACCTGGCTTTCAGGTCAGATCGGTGCTGAGAGGCTGGGATCCCACCCCACACCTGTCAGTTACTTGACTTTCCATGTCATTGGGTCGCCTCACCTTTTGGGGCTCAGTTTTCCTTCCTGTAGAGCCCCCACGGGCAGTGTCAGATCTCCTTGCTGTTTGCCAGGGTGTTCTAACCTTTGTTATAAAAAGCTCAAGACCCCAGTTAAACCCTTACTTGGGAGATCTGGGTTTGAGTCTTCATCTCGTCATAGCTATAGCATCAGGCTGGGGGGCCTTGGTGTGGACAGAGCCTGGGTGGTGGGCAGGCTCGACATCTCGCTGTGTGATGGCGATGGCCTCACGAGTCTGTGCTCTCTGTCCTGGGTGCTGTGCCCATGGCACGCTGCCCTCCTGGCAGGACCTGGCAGTGCTGCAGGACAAGCTACGAATCTCCAACAAAAAGCTGGAGGAGTATGAGACCCTGTTCAAGTGCCAGGAGGAGACGACGCAGAAGCTGGTGCTGGAGTACCAGGCCCGGCTGGAGGAGGGCGAGGAGCGGCTACGGCGGCAGCAGGAGGACAAGGACATTCAGATGAAGGGCATCATCAGCAGGTGAGGGTGCCCTTTTCCTGCACTGGATCCAGTCCTGGCCCCACGTGCATGGAGGGGGCAGACCTGTCCACTGCCCCCCCCCCCCCCCCCCCCCCCCCCCCCCCCCCCCCCCCCCCCCCCCCCCCCCCCCCCCCCCCCCCCCCCCCCCCCGCTCCCAAAGCCTCCCGGTCAGGGGAGGGCCGATCAGCTGCAAGGTGAACTGCATGGGATAGGAAGGAGGGGAGTGTCCCAGGCGGCGGGGACGGCCTGGCACAGGCCTGGAGGTGATGGGTGGAGTGTGTGGAGCCCCATGCAGTACACCGTGTGTTGATGGCAGAATGCCAGGCTGGGCCTGGCCCAAGTGGGTTCAGCTAAGGGCCCTGTCGGGGGTCACATTTCCCTGGTGCGTGCTCTCGGGGGAGTTGAGAAGCTGGGTTGGGGTGCCAGGAAAGACAACGAGGACCCAGTTCAGAGCAGGCAAAGTGGGACTGAGTGACATTTACATTCAGTGGGTGAAGGTGGGAGGTGGGAGAGCAGAGGGAGACAGAATAACCCCCAGACTTCTACTGAGAGCATCTGGGTGAGGCGTGGTGCCAGTTACTGAGATGGGGAGCTGTAAGAGGAGCAGTTTGGGTGAGGAGGGAGAGGGTGACAGTGCCAGTTTTGGATGTGTTGACTTTTAAGGTGCCTGTGAGCTATGCGGGAAGATTTCCAGCGGGGAACCGTTGTTCTTAATGCTCTCGTCTTTATTGACAGCTTCTATCAGATTCTGCGTTGATTGCCTCTCTCACCCCTGCTCATGGGTAGGGTGGGCGCGCCCTCCTCCGTGTTGGTAGGCAGTGTGTGCAGTCAAGGTATAGCTTCTGGGCCAACCCACAGAGTGCTGTTCCTCATGACAGTCATACCAGATGCAAGAGGGACGGTGTGGGCTCATAGCTTGTCTGTTAACATGGTACAAGAGCCTGTCCTCTGGACAGATTTCACAGGCGTCCAGTAACCAGGACATCCCCACGTGGCCTCATGCTTTGACCACTGCACAGTCCCTTTCCCGTTTTCTCCCAGTTAGGCCGCCTGTTTTTCTGCTCCTAATTATTTAATTTACCTGTGGGTTGGTTCATTGGAAAATGACGAGCGTGAGCAGAGGGCTTGTGACCGGGGTGAGCGGAAACCTACTGTGTGCACTTTGACCGCCAGCTCCGCTCCGAGCTGACTTCCTGTGTGTGGTTCCAAGAATGGAAACACTTTTCAGCTTAACGACCTCTCCTCTTCATCGTGTCTGCTCTCTGAGAAGTGCAGGCTCTCCTGAGTTCCTGTAACGTGTTTATTTCTACTCACCGACTCTCGTGTAAATGCCGATTGGGTCAACCTGGTTGCTACTGCTGTTCAAGTTTTCTGTGTCTTTACTGGTTGTTCTACTTGTTCGCTGTTGTTCTGTCACTTGCTGAGAAAAGGATATGGAAGTTTCTAATCATAATTATGGATTTGTCTTTCTCCTTTCATTTTTGTTGGTTTTTGCTTTACGTACATAGAAACACTGTCCTAGATGCACACACGTTTAGGATTATTTTGTATTGTTGATGAACTGACCCCTTTTCATTATAAAATCACCTTCTTTAGCCCTCATTATTTTCCTTGCTTTGAAATCCTTGTTCGGTATTAATACAGCTGCCCTAACTTTGTTTCAGTTAGTGTAGGCGTGCTATAGCCTTTGCCACCCTTACACTTTTAACCCACCCACGTGTCTATATAAAGTAAGTTTCTTTTACAGACACCTTACTGTTCTTGCGTTTTATCTGACCGTTTCTGGCTTTTAATTGGAGTGTTTAGACCACTTATATTTAATGTAATTGTCAATATAATTATGTCTAAACCTATTATCTTGCTACTTTTTTTTTTTTGTACCGTCTGTTTTGTTCCCTTTCTTCCTGCCCTCTTTTGTATTGTTTTTCGTGATTGAACTTTATCTCCTTTATCGACTTATTAACGATATTTTTTTGTTGTGACTTCAGGGCAGGGGAAGGAAACTTTCTGTAAAGGGGCAGATAATACATATTTTAAGCTTTGCAGGACATATGGCGTCTGTTGCAACTGTTCAACTCTGCTGTTACAGCAGAACTATCTGTGTGGTGTGGCTATTTACAAAAACATGCAGCGAGGCCAGGTTGGCCCTTGCCCTGGCTGTACGAGTTGGCACTCTGTTATTATCTTTCCTCCTCTATACATAATGTACAGGTTTTCTCTGGATTTTTTTAAAGATTTATTTATTTATTGCTGATGGCCAACAATTTGATCATGGCATGCTTTGGTGTGGTTTTCTTTGGGTTTGCTGAGCTCTTGGGTCTGTGGGTATACAGTCATGCCTCCCAGCTCCCTTCGCACGCGTGTTGGGCTGCTTTATATTGTCCCACATCCCACTGACGCTCTGCTGCATCCTTTTCTTCTGTGCTTTATTTTAGGTAATTTCTATTACCATGTCTTCAAGTTGGCCGATCGTTTCTTCTTCAGTGTCTAATCTCCTATTCTACCCAGTGTTTTTCATTTCAGATATGGTGTTTTCTCCTTTAGACTTCCAGTTTGGTTAAATCTCATCCATTTCTTCTCACCATGCTCATGCATTCTTCTGTTTTCTTGAACATGTGGGATATATTTATAATAATTATTTTAATGTCCTCGTCTACTAATTCTGTCATTGTGTCTGATTTTATGATTATGGATTACATTTTTCTACTTTTCTGAGTGCTTGGTGATTTTTGGTTGTATGCCAGACATTGTAAATTTGACATAGGTGCTGGATGTCTTGTGTTCCTTTAAATTTGGGGGGCTTTTTTCTGTGACACAGTGAGGTTATTTCAAATCAGTTTGATTCTTTTGAGGCTTATGTTTAGACTTCATTGGGTGGGTCCTAAACAGCTTTAATCTAGCTCCGCTATTGAGGCAGTTTCCTTCTGGGGATTCTGCTGGAGGCCCCCTGTTTAGCACATCTTTCCACTGTGTTTGGAAGGAACATAACTGTTCCTAACACCCACTCCTACCCACCTTGGCTCCTGGAAGAACATCAGGAAAGGGGCAGCCCCAGGAGCCTCTGGAGATTTGGGAGCAGAATCAGGTGGGTGGTGTGTAAGGAAGGAATAGGTCCAGCCCATGTCAGTGACTGCGGGCTAACTGGAGGGCCTGTGTCCCAGGCACATGTCGGAGGTCTGTGGCCCAAGGAAGGGGCTTCCTAGTAGGACTCCTCTGTGCGAGGGCGATGGCCTAGGCCCACAAGGCCCCACATCTGCCTCATCGTCTGCTCCCTCAGTGCTGCTCACAGCATTCCTCTGACTTCTTAACTCTGGTCACAGGTTGATGTCAGTGGAGGAAGAGCTAAAGAAGGACCATGCGGAGATGCAAGCAGCTGTGGACTCCAAGCAGAAGATCATCGATGCCCAGGTGGGGGGGCTCTGGCCCTTTAGCATCAGCCACAGGTGGAAAGGACATGGGATATGGAATGGGTGACTTTGGCTTCTCCACATTCCCGGTCGTACCCCACTGCAAAAGCTGCAGAGAAATGGAAGAGCAGGATCTCTGCTCCAAGAAATTAGACTTGAGGTTCTTAGTGGACAAGCTCGCTAGAACAGGCTATGAAAGAGGTGAGGCAACTCCTCCCCTACTGGGGCAGCTCGGGGGTATTGCCTGAAACCAGGCATACTGACCGAAGAATGGAAGCTATTGGTAGGGGAATGGGGGTGACACAGGCCGGGGAGAGAGAGCAGGGGCTCTTGTTCAGAGCCGTAGCTTCCCACCTGCGTGTTAGAGACTCTGGCCTCTAGTCTACTTCACCCAGGGCTGTACCCTTTTCCTCTCACTTGCCAAGGAATAGGGCCAGGCCTTGCTCCAACTGGAAACTGTACACACTGACCTGCAGCTGTGACCTCTGTGTGTCATGCACACTCGGGGTCGCGGGTGGCTGCAGAGGACACCACTAGAGCTGCTCTGTGTGGTATTAGAAGCAGGCGTTGTGGTGGTGATGTTGGGAAGGCAGACTGAGGCCATGGCCCCTGATGACAAGGACACCCCTATCCCCACTCGCCTGCTGCTCCACAGCCTCAGTGCCTTCCTCACTCCAGGCCATCCCCACATCTCCTCCAGGCCACCTTCCTCCCGTGCAGTCCTTCTTACAGGGGCACACAGCCCCAGGGAGACCCCTTTCTCATCCCCCGGCCCCAGCTCACGCCGTCTTTGTCCACAGGAGAAGCGCATCGCCTCCCTGGACGCCGCCAACGCCCGCCTCATGAGCGCCTTGACGCAGCTGAAAGAGAGGTACAGCATGCAGACCCGTAACGGCATCTCCCCCACCAACCCCACCAAATTGCAGATTACTGAGAACGGCGAGTTCAGAAACAGCAGCAATTGTTAACCTGCCCGAGGAGAGGGAGGACTGTGGTGGCCCGGGGCAGGGCCTCGGCCTGGGGAGGAGCACCCCACAGTTGCAGCCCCAGCGCGGGGGGCAAGAGGCCGAGGCTTATCCCCCCGTGCCTCCGCCCCGAGGTCCAGGAGGCGGCCACAGAGGGAGCAGAGACCAACGCGGCGGGAGCCCGCTCCCCTCTCTTCCGGCCAAGAAGCGTGTTGGGTGCAGGCCGAAGAGACTGCACGCGGGGAGTGGGACAGCCTGGTGGGAGCAGGGGGCCGGCCACAACGTGTCTGTTGGTTATTGAATTTGGTGTGTGTCACCTTTCCTCCTTGACCTGGCCAAGTGCATGTACCCCCCACGCTCCCCAGGGAGGGAGCTGCCCGGAGAGGTGGGGGATCAGAGCAAGGGGCCCAGGCTCTGGCAGCCAGGACCCTACCCTGTGGGAACTGCCCCTCAGTTCCAGTCAGCAGGCGGGGCGAGGGTGGGGAGGACGGACCTGCCAGAGTTCCGTGTGCCCTGCCTGGCTCTGGGCGCCGGCCACTGCATGCAGCCTGATGGGGACCCTTCCCACTGTGAGGAGCCGAGGATGCACCCTGTACCTGTGCCCACACACTCTGCTTTTTCCCTCCTCCCTTTCTTACGTGTTCTGCCAAAAAGGCCCCGTGAGGCTCACGGCTGTGTCTTCTGGGCCCTCACACCCATGGGGAGGACATGGGGCCTCCCTCACTGGCCACCCGGGCCCGGGCTGATGCTTTGGGGCTCCCGAAGCCAAAGAACTGGGCAGAGTTGGCCCAGACGGCACTGTGCCCACTGCCTGCCCTTCTGTGACGCTGCAGGGAGTGGCCGCTGGTGCTCACCCTGAGACAAAGGCTGATCTTTCCTGATTGATGGTTTAAAAAGTTCTAATGCCCACGGGCCCTGAGAAGGTGGATAACTGTGATTTTTTTTCCTTTCACAGTATGCATTAGAAACAAAAGCCCGCTTGCTCGCTTGCTGGAACACAGGGGCCTTTTAAATTGAGCGTGTGCACTGCATGGGAAATAGCGGCCCTGGAGGATGTTAGACTTGCTCCCTCTCCAAGACAGCAGCGGCCTGCACCCGGCCCCGTGTGTGCGGCCGGCCTCCTCCTCACCCTTCCCGGGCCCCCAGCCAAGGACCCAGGCACTGCAGACAGGCGAAGGGCACACCCCACAGCTGGGGCCGGTTTTCCTCAGTCTAGGCTGTTCTATAGCTTTTTGGCCCTCCCAGCCCCGACTTGCGGGACACAGGTGGGCAGGAGCTTGGGTCTCTCTCTGTTCCTCCCTGTCCCAGCCCCAGGCCTGGTACCAGAGCTGGGATGCTTGTCCCACAGCAGAGTCAGGGTCAAGCCAGAGCCACCCCTGTGCTCAGCCTCTGGAAGCTGAGGAGACCCTTGGAATGAGCGCTGAGCCCTCCTGCCCTTGGGGCTGGAGGCATGCTGCCAGGGCCCCCCAGGAGGGGTGTGCGGGCTGGGTGGCCCAGACTACACTGTGCCCTGTCCTGGTTCTGTGCTCAGGACGGGCGTGTAGATGAAGCCCGCGGTTCATTTAGGCCAGAGATGTGCCTGGCCGCAGGAAGGAAGGCCGTGGGGGCGGAGGCCCTGTGCCCACTCCTGGCCCCAGTGAGGTCCTCCGGTTCAGACTCGCTTCCCCACTGCCCGGTGAGCCCTTCCCTCCCCACCCCACTCTCCTGCCGACTCGTACAGCGACCTCGGACTGAGCGCCTCTTAGCAATACAGGGGGAAGGTTCCAGGGCCCAACAGCAGGCGCGGGAGGCCGGCGCAGTGGCCGGGCTGTGTGGTCTCAGGCCGAGAACCTTATTTACCTAGTGCAAAAAACTGTAAAAGTGTACAGACTCTTCGCAGATTTTTATCTGAATTGCAAGTCTGACAATTTTTGTAAATGTTCTTGGTGTTTGACTGTAATGTAACTATTTCACCTAATGGTTGTACATAGTCCTTTAGTCCTGGTGCTGCTGAGAGCTGCCTGGGACCGCTGCTCTCCGATGGTTTGTATCTCCTTTTTTAACCTAGAGAACAGTATTGGGCAAGGGGAAGAGGTTTGGGACTTGGTGTTGGGGTTTTTCCCTGCCCGTAGCGTGCATTTGTTTGCTTCACAGAGGTGCCGTCTGGATGGGGATGATGGGGACATGTGGCCTGCCTGGGCCAGCAAGGGGGCTCCCACCCATGCCACCCAGAGCCTGTGTCTTGGTGTTGGACACTACCTGCGGGCAGGGCCATGTGGCCAGGGGACCCGGAGGTTAGGGGACTGAAAAAAGACAGTCCCTGCGGGGAACACAAGGTCCCAGGCCCAGACTGTGCTGGAGAAAGCTCTCCCCTCCTTTGCCCACACAGAGGCCTGACTTTTTTGCTTAACTTTTATGTTTAGGGTGAAGGAAACTGCCAAACTTCCTGTAAGTGAAGACTTTTTCCGACTGCTCAGTAGTGGGGGTGGGGACCTGAGGCCAGAGCTCCATACCCCACCCCCGCCCTGCAGAGCGTCTGCCCCGGGGTCCACTTCTCTCCCTCCCACCCCGTCCATCTGCACAAGGCAGACTGTCCAGGGAAACAGCCCCTTTTCTACACACTCAGTCCCAAAGGCACCCCGGCCCTCACACCACCTCCCCGCTCCCCCTTTTGTAAGTATGTGAAAAGGACAAAACTGCAAATGTTGGAGTCTTGGCTGGAGCCCCCCTCCGGCTGTGACTTTTAACTATGTAATAATGTACAGAGAAAGATGTTGGTGTTCTAAGACTGTGTGGCTGTGCAATTTCTGTACATTTGCAATTAGAAATATTAAAGATTTATTTAGCTATTTTAAGCCTGACTCGCCTCTCCATTCAGCTGTGTCTCAGGAGATTTTCCAGGACTGACTTGAGTCGTGACCTGATACTGTCCTTTACCAAGGGACTCAGTACTTGGTTCACCCTCGGCAATTGTGGACAGGGAAGACCCCCTAAAGCTGGTGGCAGTGGTGGGCTCGGATCACTGGGTGACCTGAGATTATCTCCTCTTCTGGGCTGGGGTTTCTCTGCCCCAGGGGGGAGTAGAGCTGATGAACTCTTAAGGCCCCTTCCCCAGCTGTGACCAGCTTGGAACTGAGGTTTTAGCTGTTACCACAGCCTCCTGGGAGCATGGTCCTGTAGTTTCCCTGCAGCAGACACCAGCTCCTGGCAGGTGCTGTCCCATCTGCTGAGCTCTGCCCCCAGGAGGGGAGAGGCCCAGGGAGGAGAAGAGGTTGGCCGAGGATCACCAGTAGGTCATGGATGAGTTGGACTAAACCCAAACTTCTGATGCCTGGAAGGCCCCACTTGGGGTCCTCTCCCAAGCCTCACCCACCTGCAAAGGTGAACCCAGGGCCTCTACTGGGAACAAATCTTGTATGCAGGGGACCTTGCTGCCCGGGGCCCTACTCAGCAGGTAATCCCTAGGAGTCAGTACATCATCTTTTTATGCATCAGGAGATGGGCTCAGAGGTTCACATCCAGATCCCAGCCCCAGTCCAACCCCTCAGAAACAACACAGACATGGGGGCTGAGGTTCTGTGGAGGGCAGGGATGTGTCTGGTCAGATCACCAGATGGACACCCTGATCTGTCCATCTGCACAGGTGTCTCTGGCTCCTGCAGGGGACTTGGGGCCCAGTTGTCCAGCATTCTTAGAAGCCCCAGGGCTGTTCTGTGCTTGTCCTTGAAGCCAATGGGAGGGCTGGTTTGGGGACAGGGTGGCAGGATACAATAGCCACAGGCTGCTGTCCACCCTTACCACCTGCCCCTGCTCCAAGCTGACCCCCACCCCCACTGCCACCACCCCGGGTCTCTAGTCTGAACCCTGGGGTAGTTCCAAACTGTGGTTCTATTCTAGGGGAGGTGGGGCTTCATCCTGCTCCCCAAACCCATGCTACTCAGTGGTCAGCCACTAGGACATGTTAATTCCACACCCCTTCCCTTCACTGTATCTCTGCTCTCTGACTGTGCCCTCCATCTCACCTCCCACCTTCAGCCTGGGTGACCTCAGCCACCTGCCCAGCACCCTGGCCTCTGGGTCTCTCCTCTAGTCTCCTGTGAGGACCCTCTGTCATACCCTCCCTATCATCTCCTACATTATGGTCACTTTCTTCCCAGGCTCCTGTCTTTGCTGCTTCCCCACCAAGTTTGGCGCTGTGTCTCCATCCTTGGCCCCTCTTCTGACCACATGTGCTTTGATCACATCAGCCCTGGGGCCACCCAGTGGCCCCTGCTCTCTGGGCAGCTCAACACTGCAGGAGAAGAGCAAAACCAGCGGCTTTTCCCTGCTGTTCCCACTGTGCTCTTCTCCATCACGCCCGGGAGGGTATGGTGAACTTGGACTTCTTAGACCTCCCAGCCGCACACACCCTGCTCCAAGAGCTATCCTTCTGCCCCTTTGGGGGAAGATGCTGCAGTGACTGTCTGACTCCCCTGCTCCCCCAGCCCCCATCCCTGCAGGTACAAGAAAGGAGGTGACCCTCTTCCTTCCCAAATCCCTACCCTCTCGCCTTTGCCTTGAGCCTCACCACTCTCACAGCACCAGTCCTGACCACCACCTCACCTGCTTCAGGCTAGGTTTTCTCCCCTCCCCTTTGGCCAGCCTTCTGTAACTTTTAATGCATACTGCCTCCAGTCACCTGCCACCTCCACCTCCTCACCTCCCCTTCTTTCCCCAGCCCACCACCTCACTGCCAAACCCATGGTGGCCCCTCAGTGCTTCTTTACTGCTGTCGCCAGGCCCCAGGATCAGGGGCTGCCTTCCCTCTGCTGGGGCGGCACCACGCAAGGTAGAATTCAATGGTATAGCAATGAATGGGAGATAAGTAATTTCATGAGGACAGAAGGCATTTATAACAAAGGCACTAAAGCCATGAACTTCCATGTGTAGACCAAGTAGCATCAAATAGAAAGCAAAACTGGGAAATGCAAAGGAAAGAATCGAAAGAGATTGGATTTGACACAAACATACCACCAGTATTAGTTCATTACAGATTAAGGAGACAATAAGAAACCAGGGGATTTTAATAATAAGATTTGGTAAGCAGGGTTACATCAAGGTCTTAATCTAGAGAGCGCACCTTTTCAAGCATACTTGGAACTCTACCCCAAGAGGACTATGTAATTAGATGTGAAAACCTCGGAAAGTTGCCCAAAGAAACAGTTTAAGACATCCTGTGCCTTGAAGCAGTAAAATCAGAGATCAATAATAAATGTTTGATCAGGAAAAAAACCTACCATCAGTTTAAAAAATAAATACTGAGATGCAACCAAATGGCGGCATGAGAGGGACCTCCGAAAAACTCCATTGGAGACTGCAACTAAGAAAACACCTATACCTTAACCAAGGACTCTCCACACAATGCACAATCACAGCTAAGAAACCCATGGGTCGCATTAAAGTACCTGCAGGTGGGCAGAGGGTTAAACAAAGGAAAAATAAAGGGAAGAGTGGGGAGTGGCCGCTCAGGTCCCCACTTGGAACTCTACTATTGCGAGAGGGAGGAGGAAGAAGGCAGCGGGAGAGCCTCCAGGCCTCGGCCAGTCCGCGGGACAGAGGAAAGGGGGCCCACAGGTGGGGCGTGAGACACCTCACCCACCTCACTTTGACTCCAGGAGGTGCAGACTGGTCTCCAAAACACAGCGGCTGGACTTCACTCCAGTTCCCAGAAGAGAGGCAGCGGCTGGGTGGTAGGACCCACAGTCGAACGCTCCGGCCGGGAAGGAGAAGGAGAGAGGGGACTTGGTGCGTGTTTTTCAGCCCACAACCAGGACAATCTGAAAGGTCAGCAAGCAGGACTGACCCCAGGGCTCCGCAGAGTCCATGTGTGGGGCAAATTGAGAACAGAAAGGTGCAATCAGCCCAAACTCCGTGCACCAGCCACGGAGCCACAGGAAGGAAACAAAGCTGTGAATGCCCCGCCCCCATAGGCCTCTTCCCACCCAGTATCAGCAGCGAAGAAACTGCAGCTGGGAGGGCCCAGAGAGGCTGCAAAAAGTGAGAAACCAGAGGATTAAAGAGATGGGGACAGATGACCCATCAGAAACAGAGCTCAAAGCAACGATTATAAAAACTGAATGATAGTTTCAACAGAGAGATCGCAAGCATTAAAGAAGACTTAACATACCATTATAAAGAACCAGAGAGAGATAATGACAATAACTGAAATGAAGAATGGAATAAAAGTCACTAAACTAGATAGAATGGAAGCGCAAAGCAGTGATTTGCAGGAAAAGCCAGCAGAAAACACCAGTTTAGAACAGACAGATATGAGAAACCAGAAAAATGAAGATGGTTTGTGATTCCTCTGGGACAATTTTAAGTGGAAGAATATTAGAATCATAGGGGTGCCAGAAGGGACAGAAGAAAAGCAAGGGATCAAGAAATTATTTGAAGAAATAATGACTGAAAATTTTCCTAACCTAGCGAAGGAAATAGACATACAAGTCCAGGATGCACAGAGAATCCCAAACAAGATGATCCCAAACAAAAACACACCAAGACACATCATAATTCAAATGGCAAAAATTAAAGAAAAATAGTAAAAAAGCAAGAGAAATGCAAGTAGTAACTTATAAAGGGACACTCATTCGATTCTCAGCTGATTTCTCACCAGAAAGTTTACAGGCCAGAAGGGATTGGCAAAAAATATTCAACATGATGAAAACCAAGGATCTACAATTAAGAATAATGTATCCAGGAGCTCCCTGGTGGTGTAGTGGCTTAAGGCTTCAGCGCTGGCGCTTGTCAACGCTGCAGCCTGGGTTCGATTCCCAGCCAGGGAACTACCCACATACCTAAATAAATAAATAAATAAATAAATAAAATAATTTAAAAAAAAAAAAAAAGAATAATGTATCCAGTGAGGCTAGCATTCAAAATTGAAGGACAGATAAAGAGCTTCTCAGATAAGGAAAAGCTAAAGAAATACATCAGCACCAAACCAAGACTACAAAGTATGTTAGAGGGACTTCTTTAAAATGGGAGGAGGGATGGGCGAGTGGGTAAAATAAGGGAAAGGGATGGAGAATTTTAGTTGGATTCTTGACATAAAATCTAAAGCAACAAAGAAACAAAACTCACGGACCCAGACAATAATTTAGTAGTTACCTGAGAGTAAGCGGGGGAGGGAAAGGGGGAGAAGGCACAGGGACACAAATACATGGTGATGGAAAGAGAACCGACTCTGGGTGATGAACATAGAATACAATACAGAGAAGATGTAATGTAGAATTGTACACCTGGGACCTATGTAATTTATATACTAATCAACGTCACCCCAATAAATTTAAAAATAACAAAAAAGTAAATATTGAATCAATAGAATGAGATTTTTAAAACAAATTGATCTAATTAAATGAGCTGTATTGACCTCACACATTTATCATTTTTCCTCCCAAACACCACTATACTGACAGGAAAACTAACCCGATTATCACCTATCAGGACGAAATGTGGGAGGAAGTATCAGTGAATAAGAGAATGTGAAAAGCTCTGGCAGATGGAGGCGGGTGACAGCCTGTCGACTTCATTAGCAGAGCAGAGGGAGGGCTGAAAGCCCCCAGGAACCCCTAGAAGTGCAGCCCTGGGGGACCTAGCATGGTGGGAGGCAGGGCCAGGGTGCCAGGTTGGAAATGGGGGAACCACACCCCAGCCTCCCCCACTTGGCTCTGTACATACCGCCAGGAAACTTCTTTGCCCCTCACCTCCTGCAAGAAACTGGACATTGGTTCTCTGGGGGAATCGAACCACGTATTCTCCGGACCTGGGGACACCAGGCAGAGTGGAGGGCTCTGTGAGGTATGCGGCAGACAGAAGGTGGGTTGGGGTAAAGTCAGCCTCTGTCCCCAGTAACACCTGCCCCACAATGCCTTTGCTGCTCCCAGAACCAGGCAGCTATCCCCCAGGTAGCTGACTGGGACAGTCTTTTTTTGGAAAAAGTGGCTTTGGAGGAAAGACCTCTAGATAGTTTCCCAATGCAAAGAGTACATCGCTGTCCCAGCATCCCATGATGATTCCCACCGTCGACATGTGTGTCCGTCCGTGTGAAGAGCAACAAAGCTTCCTACCTGCTGAGAGAGAGAGAGAGAGAGAGAGAGAGAGAGAGAGAGAGAGAGAGGAAAGAATAAGCAAGCTTCTACTATGAATCCACTGTGAAAGAAGGGAGACACCAAATCAACCAGCCCAAGAAAGGAAACAGAAAATAGAGACAATGCAGAAAAGAGAAGAGCATTAAAAAACAAAACCCACAAAACAAACTCCAAACGCTAATGTCCTAAGGGAGGTAAAACAACAACAGGATGGTACAAAACAAACAAACAAACACCCAAACAACAACAACGAAACCAAGACCAAGAAAGAGCTATTAATTTTGCTCTTACAAAGATAAAACACCCAGTAGAAGTGCTAGGATAGAAGTGATGCAGTCCTCTGGACAGTAGAACGAAATACAAGTAGACAAGAGGCAGAGAGAGAAAAAAGCTGGAGAGAGAAAGGAGGAGGCCCCATCCAGGTTAGGCAACACCCAGCTACTAGGAATTGCTGAAGGAGGGAAACGTGTGAAAGGAAGGGAGAAAATGTTCAGAGGAATAGTAAAAGGGCGTTCTGCGGAGCTGCAGGAAGGATCCAGCACAACGGATGGAAAAGGACCCCCCCAGGGCACAGCGTGGGGAAACCCCCAGGCCGGGGAGCCGAGCCTGCAGCCGGCCTGGGCCAGGATCTCAGAGGAAGGAAGAGAAGGCCAGGGACATGGAGGAGGAGGTGCTGGGCAGCGGCGGCCCCGGAGCGGGAAGACTTCCTGGGGGGGTCTCGGTGACAGACCCTGCTAAGAAATGACGTTATGCTGAGACCCGTCGGCACGACGGTGTGCCTTCCTCCGGCCACAGTCACAGCTCGTTAGTGTCCCACGGGGCTGTACAAGCATAGGCGATGCGGTTGCACCTTTAGCTGCAAGTTGCAGCACGTAACTTCACATGCTGCGCGCGCTAGCAGCAGTCCCGGGGCAGGGCTTTAAACAGGGCCCCAGCAGGGCACTGGCGTGACAAGCCGCCCTGGTTTTCCGGAATACCCCTGGCAGAACACCACGGTAGCAAAGCCCTAAGCCTCCGTGGCCTATCGGGTAATGTGATTGGCTGAAGCAGGCCCACGTCAGGTCACACTTAGACCCAGTGTTGACAGCCAAAGCGGGGTGAGGCGGAGGGTGAAAGAAAGGGTTGGGGTGAGTTGAAGAGCACGCACCCTTTCCAAAGGTGTGGGCCCTCCTCAGCAACAGGGACGCCGCCCTGTTGGTTTCCATGCCACCCATCCTCTTGGTGCTGACCCTGCGCCACGGCTGCCCTGAGCTCCACATTCACAGGCCACGCGCCCCTTCACACCACCACTTGGCATCAGGTCGGATGTGTCTGGAATGGAGCTCTTGACTTTTCTGCCCCCAAACCTGTTTCTCTTATCCAACCCCAGCCCCCGCCTAATTACTGCCATCTTCCCAGCTGGTCAAGCCAGGAGCCAGATGTGGCTTCTGGATTCCTGTGCATTAATAAAAGGACAGATAGATCTGGAATGGTGTTCATGGTACTATATCGAGTGCGAAAAGCAAGCGGAGCATGCCCCCCATTCCTTTAAAGAAAAATAAATAAACTACCTTACCTGTAGTAAATTACACACCAGAACAATGTAGAAGCAAACACAAACTGTTAATGTGAGGAGTGGGGCCCCGTGGGATGGGGAAGAAGGATGTGCACTTTCTACTTTAAATTCCTATTACTGTTTGAATAATTTACAACCAGTTTTTATTTCTTGTTTTGATTTGGAGCCATTTAAAAATAAATAAAACATAGTCATATAATGAAACACGATGCAGCCATTAAATTTGTAGAAGAATAACAAGTGACATTGAAAGATGTTAATAATATATTAGGTGTAAAAGCTGGTAACAGAATTGTCTGTCCAGGAGGGCTCTAGTGGCATTTTAAAAATCTATTTGCCAAACGAGGTCTGGATTAGGCGACATTGCAGCTGAATTACACACGTCTTCGTCCTTTACCCCAAATACTTCAGTGAGTGTTGACTAAGATTAGGAATATTCTCTTCCGTAATCACAGGCAGTTAGCAAGCTCAGTCAGTTTTACATTGGTGCATACTTTAATCAAACGTTCAATTTTCTCAGACAACAGATAATGTCCTTTTATAGTAATTTTTCCCTCCAGCACGGGATTCAGTCTAGGGTCAAAGATTACACTTAGTTGTCATGTCTCTTTAGCTCCTTTTAAGCCAGAACATTTCTAAGACTTTTGGGGGGAGGGGTTTTTTTTTTTTTTTTTTTTTTTTGGTCTTTTATAGCATTGACATTTTGGAGGAATACAACCAACCATTCCTTAGGCCCCTTTTTAAAACAAAAATAGAAATTTGCATTTGATGCTTCCTTGTGACTTGTTTCTGGCGATTCATTCTGCAGAGAGCATATTGTGTCCTCCTTTGGAGAAACACATCTGGAGGCACCTGATGCCCATCTGTCCCTCCCTGGTGATGGTGATTCTGATCACCTGACCAAATTTCTCCATGGTGGTTCAATTTCTCCGTTCTATAGTTCCTGAGTATTTTTTGCCTTGCTTGCAACTAATAAGCAGTCTGAGGGGAGACACGTTGAGACCATGCAAATATCCTGCTCCTCGTCAAAATGTCCCCCTAGATTTATCAGTCATCAATGATTGATCCAGTCTTTTCCAGGGTGGTGGCAAAAGATGGTTTGTCAATTCTAGCATTCATTCCACTCTTCCAGTCGACTCTCAGAATTTTACTGTCAGCAGGGTCCTCCCATCTCCCCACGTTTGTTTATGTATTGATTATTGGGATAGACTCCTGAAGTCCGATTTTGAAGGGTTTATAATTCAATACTTAATTATTTTGGTGCTCAGTCTCAGGTTTGGCCACAGGGAGCCTTTTCAAATCGGTGCCCATGTGTCTTAGTGATATGTCCCCAGCCTTATTGTCAAACGTACTCTTACTTTCTGGCGTTACAAGATGTCTCAGGCTCACCTCATACCTACCTTGCCCCAGGTGTGGAATTAGTCATTTCTCTGAGGAACCCTGAGGAATGGGATTACAGACAAAGATCTGGGAGGTACTAGAATGTCCTTTCTTCTTGATCTGTTCAGCAGACAGAGCTAGGAAATAAATGTATGTACATATGCATATACTCTTACCATACAAATATACACCTATACACGTAGATATATCCGAGGAGGCACCCGAAAAACCTGGAATTTATTTATAAAAAAGCACGTATTTATTCTTACATGTTTAAACATCAGTCACCTTCAAAGTACTCTCTGTTTGATGCAATGCACCTATGGAGACGCTTTTTCCGCTGCTCAGAACTTGTTTTTGAACTTGTCAATTTGGATGTCTTTTAATGCTTCTGCCATTTTTTGTTTCACCTCTTCCACTTTGGCAAAACATCTCCATTTGAGGACTTTTTTTCATCCAGGGAAACAAAAAAAAGTTGCTCAGGGCAAGATCAGGTGAATAGGGAGGGTGGGGCCCTGGATCATGCCATTTTTGGTCAAAAACTGCTGACCGCTCAGCACAGTGTGGGCAGGTGCTGCATGTTTTTCATGTAAATCACCATCATGAAGTGGGCAAACATGTTGAAGAAGTCTCCAAAAAAAGTCACTGAAGCTGAATGCAGCCTCTCACACCACCACCAGCTGGTACACAGATGCAGGTGGATTCCTAGAACACTCACCTAGTGGAAGCCTGTACTACAAGGGGCCCACCCTCCAGAAGATAATTCGGGTTTTTTGGGGGTCCCCTCTTATATGTCCCATTTTAGTTTGTGCAGAGCTGTGGTGGTGTGCATGATGCATGCTGAAGGCAGAAGCCCTAGTCTGTGGGCTCCCAGGAAGTGATCAGATACAGGGTGGGGGACAGGGGACAGGGGGCAGGGGCAGGAGGACAGTGGAATGGCTTGAGACCATCTCTCTGCAAACAGCATCCAAGTTCAGACCCCAGAACCAGTGCAATTTCCCTTCCATTTCGTCCCCTCTTCTTTTCAAACTATAGACAGGGAGTGAAGTCAAGACCCTTCCGCTTCTGTTTCCCTGGTGGAGGTCTGGAAAAATGGTCCCGGCAAGGGGAGGGGGCGACGTGTTCATTATAGGAAATAAGCAGCACGACTGCATTCTAATAAATCAGCGCATATTTCAGAGCAGCACGGGGTCTCGTGGGCTCTGCGGGCCGTGGAATTCAATATGATATGCTTCAGCCTGTCAGCTAATGGGCTGCTGCCGGAGGCCACGTGACCCAAGCTGCCCCGGACAGTAAACGATGCTGAAAAGTGGCCCAGATTTATTCACTGGGACAGTGCGTGTTCCTGCCCGTGGGTGTGTGGGGAAATGACGAGTCGTGAAAACTGGTATTTGTGAGGGTCGGGGTTTTCACACCGCCCCTGGTGGTGGGCAGACAGCCTGTGGCCTCCCTCCTGGGCCTGCTGCTGGCTGCCCCACCCTGGGATCATCACCGCTCATCCAGCTGACACCACCCCACGATGTCGACCATCAGTTTCCCATTAATAAATCCATCCATGAGTTTGCTATTACCTCTCTCGCCTGCCATTCACTCATTCATTCCCAGGTCATTCCACTGAGCCACGTGCTGCCAGTAGGGTGGACAAGGCCCTGCCCTCACCGAGGCAGATGAGATGGCATCAAATCACTGCGATGAGAAGAGCCACCCATTTGCCCCCTACAAGCCTCTGGAGGCTGCCTTCATCTCCAGAGCGGCCAGCAGGTTCCAGCTGCCATCGCCTCTCGCCAGGAGCCCTCACCGGCCCCAAGCCAGCCTCTGCGTGCCCACCCATGCTCCACCCACACGCCATAGTCCACCCTCCAAATCTTGAACTCGGTTATCTTTCAAAACACAACCCTGATCGTGCTGTCCTCTGAACACTCACCAAGGCAAGGAGGAGCTCTTCGCCTCGGCCTGCGCCACCTGTGGGGCTGGCCGGGACACACACGGGCCCTCTCTGGATGGGTCCCCACGGGCCCTGCAAAGCCTCCTCTCTGTTCTAGGCTCCGCCTCTAACTGCTGCCGACCTCCAGCTCCAGCTGGGCCGGGCCACATCGGCTCCCATCATTATCTCAGCAGGGCCGGGTAGGTGCTGGCACCTGGGAGGTCCTCAGTAGTTACTGAGTGGGGGGAAGAAGGAAGGGAGTGGTGACACTGAACCCTGCCAGCCGAGAAGCCCTTAGCCAGGCAAGATAGTCCCTGGAGGGCTGGAGAGGCGCACAGGCCCCATTTGAGGAGGGATGGGCCATGAGGGCTGGACAATAGGGCGGGGATCGAGTGTTTGGGGTTTGGGGAGAAGGAGCTGTTTCAGTGTGTTTTCCCCACCAGCCCCTACAGGCCAGGAAGGGTCCTGAGGGGCCCGCTTTCCCGGAAATCCCCATGGCAGAGGTGTCAGTGTCCTCCACAGTGCTCCCCTGGGGGAGTTAGGGGAGGGAGGAGGACTCGTCCCGAAAAGGCCTGACTTCATCATCTGAAAAGAGCCGTAGACTGCCCTTCCCTGCAGACTCACGGGGCAGCCTGCAGTTACCTGGGGAGAAGGGGTCTGCTGCCCTTCCAAACGTTTGCATCGTACAGGGTTTAATGGGTGGTCCTGCAGAGGAGGAGCCTCTTGGGTGAATGCACTGAGGAAACTGTGGGTCTTCACCCCTCACTCCTCAGGCCCCTGTGATCGGCAGTCAGAAGGCTGCCCTCCTCCCTGCCCTCCTGCCCTCCTGCCTTCCCTGCACACACACTTCCCGAGCACCTCCCCTGGGGGGATCGACGTGAATGAGCACAGCCCTGCCCTAGAGGGAGCACCATCTCGAGGCACACGTGAGGGCGGTGGGGGCCTGAGGGAAGGACCAGCCCGCCTGTGGGAGCAGGCTCAGCTTGGTGGGGGAGTTGACCGTCACCTGCTCACCAGGTCCCTAGGGAAGAAGGCCGTCGGGGACAGAAGGAATAGAGGGGGCGTAGCACGCGGGGAATGGAAGAGAAGGGGCTTTGGGCCAATGGCAAAAAGTGTGAGTCCCAGGGTAAGGTTTATGGGAGAGGCAGCCCCGTTATTCACCTTCAGGGGGCGCCCTCGAGGTGTATCGCTGACTCCTGCGGCAGGGGACGACCTTCACGCATGAACGTGGTGGCCCTGTTGGCCTGTCTGGGGGGAAGCTGGACCCCAGAGGCAGGACCCCCAAAACCACGTGAGGGGTATGAGCTGGAACCAGGTGGCAGGAAGCCGCTTCATAACTTTAGGTAGGATGATGACGTCCTCAGACTGGCATTTCGGAAGGCCACTGGCAGCCCGTGGGGAATGTGTTGGAGGCAGAGAGACAGTTGGCTGCTGAAAAATGGCCCACATAGAGCACATATTTTGCAAAAATATGACAAAAGGCTAATTCTTTTCGTCTGCAAAGGGATGCTACAAATCACCACGAAAAAGACGAGTAGAAAAACAGGGAAAGAACATGAGCAGCCAGTTCACAGAAAAGGAACTACAAACAGCTTTTTAAACAAACATTAAATCTATAATCAGTGCCATGTTGTTCACCCAGCAATTGGCGAAAGTTAGCGTTCTGACAGCATGCCATGGCGGGGAGAACTGGCCGTCTCACACACTGCTGTTGGCATGAAAATTGCTCCAGCCTCTTCGGAGGGCAATTCGGCTTTATCGATTGCAATTTAACAATGTACGTACCCTTTGACCTGGCAATTCGACTTCTAGGCCACACTCATACACGTACATAAAGATGCGTGTGCAAGAACGGCCCCTGATGCGCTGTATGTAGTAACAGAAAACTTGAAACAACCTAATGGATTAACTGGGGACTAATGAAATGAACTAAAGTATTCTAAGTCATTATAGTGCATCGTATAATGGCGTGCCAGGATGACACTAAAAGGCTGAGGCCAATTTTGGGAACAATCTCCACGCCAAAGTGTTAAGTGAAAAAAGCAGAGTGCAGGTCAGTGTAAGAAAGATGGAAAGGGTACCTCACACACGTGTAAGGGTTCTTGTATATGCTTGACTATCTTTGAAAGGACACATAAGACCCAGAAAAGTAGTTGCCTCTGGGGACAGACTGGAGCCTTGAGGGACCGGCGTGGAAGGGAGATTCTTGTCGGTGTCTCTCTCGGTGCAGTTTTTGTTTGGGCCATGAGGTAATATATGCATGAACGCCGTGTGTGCAGTTGTGTGTGTGTGTGTGTGTGTGTGTGTGTGTCTCCACTGCATATTTTAGAAAAAATGATCACAACCCAAGAAGCCCAAATGGTCGGGTCTTCCCCACGCACTGCGGTTTCATTGACCCAGCGTCCTTGGGGACTGCATTTCCACGAAAGTGAATTTTCCAGATACATCACAAGACTCAAAACTCTTGCAAAGCTTTTTTTTTTTTAAATAAAGAAAATTTGCGTAGAATGTATACAATTCTTCCATATTTTACCGAGTAAGGAATGTGAAGTAGAGGGGCACGTGCCCCGGCTGGCCCCGAAGGGCTCCGTGCCCTTCTCTACCGTAATGAAGCTCGTGTCCCCTCCCCTCCTGTCAGGTGCTACGTCACGCTCAGCGTGTGAGCGCGAAGGGCAGAAGCAAGGTGCCATGTGCCACCCTGCACGAGCAGCTTCTTTCTGGGCTGTGGGGTCCGGAGCCCGGGCTTGGGGGCACACATTCCAGATAATCATGACGCTGTTGGCTCACAGATCGGTGGCTCCGGGTGGCTGGGCTCCTGGGACATTTTGATCTGCGGTACTGTGGGCCGCTGCCTCCCTCTCCCTGCCGGAGCCTCAGTGGTGGCCTCGTGGGCCCGTGAAGGGCTGTGTCCTTGGCTATAGGAGGGGGGCAATGCCACTCATCTCGTTACCATGGCTGGGGTGCCTCTGGCCCCTGGGACGAAGCCATTCCTTCACATACACTTGCCACTGGCCTCCCCTGCCCATGCCGCCCGGGGCATCCCGGCCAGACACAGAGGCTCTCAGTCATTGGAACGTGGCCTCTCTGTGTGCCTCTCCGCCATCACTTTGCTGCCAAACTGAGCAGTTCCCAAGGCCGTCTTGTTCTGCAGACCTAGCTGGGTCGGGGCGACCTCCGGGAAGCAGGGCCTGGAAAGGCCTGCCCTCAAGGACTTTATTATTCTCAAGGGCATTTTGGCGAAATGTTTGCTGACACAGTGCTGTTCCAGGCCTCCCCCAGAGCCTCCCATTGCCACATGCTCTCAGACACCACCCGGCAGGACTCATCCATCATTTGGAGGGGGACCCCAACACGCAACACAGAGGAGCGTGTGCAGCCCAGCTCTGTGAGGCTGAGATCCCAAACCCTGCCACCTCAGTCAAGTCACTTCATCTATTTTGAACCTCAGTCTCCTCAACTGTAAAATGGGGGGATAATAAGGATATTCATTTCCTGAGACAGTTCCTCAGACTCGATGAACTAACACAACGCGCCTGGCGTGGTCTGGCCATTGTATGTGCTCAGTGAGTGTGAATTAGATGTGGTTTGCATTCCCCCCATCCATTACCCTACGTTAACTGTGATGCAGCTGCCACCAGCTACAGAGGAGCCCTAATGTCATTTGACTCAGTGCACTGAGGCTGCTTGCGCAGGGCCTATGCTCCTGGGCAGGCTGGGTGAGGACCTGGGTGCACGCTGAGCTGGCTTGGCCGGCTCCCGGTCTCTAGGCCAGAGGGCCCTGGGTCTGGGACGGAGGGCTCTGCTGCAGCCCGGGAAGGGCAGACTCTCTGTCTCGTATCCTCAGCCATTCTTGGAGCCACGCTTGGCTCCCATGTCCCTCAAGGAGACATTACAGTGGTGACTCACTTTAGACTTGGTTTTCCGGATGATGAGAAAACTACCCAAGGAGCTTAGTGCTGAGCGGCAGTCAAGTCACAGAGCCTAGGATTGGATTTCTCGGTGGAAAGATTTGCAGTCTCCCCAGTACCCCCCTGAGGCTCCAGAGTCTTGGGAACCCCACGTGTCCTCCTCATGCTGTGCATTTCACGTGTGATGGGGGCAGTCTTTTGTGTGGCTGTGAGATAAACAGGGTTGTTTTCTTGCAGCAACGATTTTATTTGAAGATTGAGGAGGAGAAAAACATTTGGATATTAAAGCAAATATCAACTGTAGCCCATGTGACACCGTGTGCTCACGGGGGGCCATTTCATTTTTCTGCTTGGTTCTATGGGAAGAATATATGTCCCAGCATCTTGGGCACGAAGCTTGGGGCCGTAGCCGGGGTTCTGGCCAAGGGCATGTGGGCAGAGATGAAGTCGGTTGCCCCCTGAACAACCAGCCTTGCAATCTTCCCTTCTCATCTTCCCAGAGGCCACTGGAGGAGAGATGCCCTGAAAAGCCACTTGACCCGTGTCCAATTTGCACAAACGAGAAATAAACCTCTGTTGTGTTCGGCCACTGAGGTTTGGGTGGCTAGTTGTTATGTCAGCATGGCCTAGCCTACCCTGACTAAAATACGGATATAATGTGGAGCCGAGGCAATGTTTGCAGGACATTTAAAGCTTCAAGTAAGTGGTGGCTTACAGCTGGCCTCTCTGGGCCATGCACAGATGTCTGACCTGACAATATCTGGGCTCTCTTCTGCCCCAGCACAGACAGTGACAGAATCAATGACTCACTGATGTCATAGCAACTGGCTTCAGAAATAGCTCTGAGTGCATCTATTTAAGTGGCAGGTGAGGGGCTATTGAGGTAGAGGGTTTTAGCAGATCATGTGTGAGTGTCTGAGGATTAGGGCCAATGAGAAGTGAGCCTCTGAGGGTCCCCCCAAACCATTCTAGAGGGGTTGAGAGAAGACAGTCTAACCTAAGGCAGCCCAGCCTTGGGCCCTGGGATAAACCAGCCCAGAGACTTAGCATCACTGCCACCACGATGCACATATCTTCCTGGGGTCCAAGAGGCTGGAGCGTTGTCAGGAGTCACGGCTGGGTTCAGGTGGCCCGGGGAAGAGGCTGCTGTGGTTATAACTTTGAACAAGTGACATCTCTCAGGCTCCCAGCTTTGTCACAGGTAAGAAACTGGAAGTGGTGAGGAAGGCATTTGAAGCTTTTTCTCTTACATGCAACCTCAACACATAAAAGAGCTAACAGCCAAGCTGTCCTGTGTAATCTAGGTTTAAAACCCCTGAGCTAGAGGCTCCCTGCGCTGCTCTGGGCTTCCGCTCTTCAGACTCCCTCACTGAGGGGGCATCAGCTCTCTTCCCTAATTTGCTGGGCATTTGGGCCAAGGCCCTCCCCGTCTCTGAGCTGTCCTTGCCTCCTTTGCAAAATTGACAGGTCGGAATGCAGCAGCCGTGGGTGCCATTGTACAACAAAGCCCATTCTCTATCAGAGGTGAAGCTGGAGTTGTTTGAGTTAAAGGCTGAGGTGGGATCTGAGCCCTGGGAGTGGAGGAGGCAGCTGCATAGAAAGACCCCCCTGGCCCTGACAGTCCCCACTCCATCCCTGGAGATGTGCCTGGCTCAGCTGCAGCAGGTCAAGGCTGTAACACCACTGGCTGCCGGAGCCCCATCTCCACTTGGCCATGGGGACTTGGGCCAGCAAACCTGGGTTTCTTCCGTGGGGAGCGGGGTGACAGCCCTACCACACTGCTGAGCCATGACTTTGTGGAATGGGCGTTTAGGACCAAGGGGCTGGCACAGAGCAGGCCCGGCACAAGGAATATTTCATAGATTAGCCAATCTGAGGGGTCCAAAGAACAAGGGAGGTACTGGGGTAACGGCCTGCCTGAGTGGGCCCCTCACTGTGGAAGGGCTGTGTGAGCTGAACACCTCTCTGATGTCATGAGTGGCGGTGACCTCTAGGGAGCGGGGACCCACTCTAACTCAAGGCCATCTGCATTTCACTGTCCACCAGGGAGTCCAGAGTCTGGGGAACATTCAAAGCAGACCGAGGCTGCTCCCAAAGAATCAAGGGGAGAGGTGGGGCCGGGAGGGCTGATGGCTTCTATCCCCGGGACAGAGCACCAGGGATGGCTTCTTTGGTGCTTTTGAACTTGACTGCCTCAGTTCTGTGCGGAGGTGCCTGGGCCCCCCCTCGAGCTTCCTCGGTGAGAGTTCAGCCCGTGATGCACCCACGAAGCTGTAAGGGGCCACCCTCTCTCCCGGGGCAGGCGTCGCTGCCACAGAGGCTCCGACAAGTGCTCAAACTCTAGGGACACGTCACTCCCTCCGTAAGGAGGACTGTCCCCAGCAGACCAAGGGTTTGGGGATTTTCCAAGCACCTCCCTGCACCCCCCCCCCCCCCCCCAGGACCTCACTGTTTCCGTGAGGCAGTGTTTGGCTTCCGAGGCAAACGTTAGCCGTTAGAAAAGGAAAATTTGAAAAGAGCCCTTTTCTCGCCAACTGACCCAACGTGAACAAGCTTGGTCCACGTTGTTGGATTTGATATAAAATATCATCACACAGAAAAAAAATCGTCAGTACTTTGCAGCGGTTTAGACGATGAGCCTGTGTTAGCAACACCGAGCTCCGTTTTATTATTGCATTTTACGAAGTTACCAAGACAACTGAGGCCAAGTAATGGAACCTTGACTTTATGCGCCATGAAAATTTAATAAAGAATTTTTAAAGGCTTTTAAGAGGCAGGAGCTGCAGCCTAGCAAGCAGCGGGGCCCCGCCCCGAGGGAGGGAGGGAGGGAGGCGCCGGCCCCGCCGGCCTCTCGCCAGACCGCGAGGAGCCTCCCGTCAGGGGTGTCGAGAGTTCCCCGGGATCCGTCTGTCTGCTTTCAGCACGTCGAGATGGGTCTCCTCCTCAACAGACGTTTATGCAGACACTTCCCGGGGGCCACGTCCCATGCCAGGCTCTTCCCGTTCGTTTTGGCGCGGTGTCCGGGACTGGGGCAGCGGGGTTGAAGCCCCCGGTCACACAGTGAGGGGAGGGACAGGCAGCAAGCTGCAGCCCCGCCCTCTTGCCAGCGCCCGGGGCCTCCTCTGGGGTTCTCAGCCCTCCTTTTACCCGCTTCCGGAAGGGACACATCCCTGCTGGCTTCTTTCATTGCCCAGCTCCTTGCTTTGCTTCTGCAGCCTAAAGGGGACTGGGGGGGGCCATCACGAGTAACCGGCCATGTCCCCGGGGCCCGAGACCACGGCCCTGCTCAGACACCGCCACGGTGGAGGGAATGTCCCCCGCGAGCCTGTCGGCGAGTGTGGCACGTTACCCAGGGCTGCGGAGGGCCCTTTCCCCTCCGCTCCCTAAATAAGACTCCGAGGCGAATTGCCAGAAATGAGGGAAGCGGCAGTCATTTTGCTATTTTTATACCAAAGCTCACTGGCGCTGCGCGTGCGCGTGCGCATGCGCGTGCAGGAGCGTGTGCCTTATGCACAAGCACCGCGCTGCCTGGGTTCCTCCTCACACACAAATCAAGACTCTTGGTTATTAGAGAGGGAGGTAATTGAATACGTTGACTGTTCTACACGGCTCCTTTGTCCCTGGAAAAAAAATCTGGATTTATTTCGTGAGGGAGAAATCCATATGCTCTAGGGGGAAACTTCTCTCACATTCATCAAACCGATAAGAGATTGGCAAAAATATCAATCAAGGCGAGGTGCAATTTAGGTCAATAAGCCTCTCTGGGAGAGGAGGACAGCTCCCAGCCTGGGGCACCCGCTCCCGGAGGGCAGAGGAGGGAAGGGTGCTCAGAGGCCGAACATTTCAAGCCCAGCTCTCAACTATAGGGCCAAAAAGTTTAGGGCAGTAATCAGGAAATTCTTTAAAAATTAAGCTACTTTGGTGTAATGCTGTAGCAATCCCGGGGCGAATCCCAGGGGTCAGAGGAGCAGCGGAGACCGTTGTTCAGCCCTTGGATGTCTTCGAATAGGCGAGGATGGGGGGGAGAGGCAGACACTGACTGCTGTGGCCTCATTCGTCCCGGTGGATGACATTTCGGAAGGAACCTCGTGATTCAAACTTTGTGGGATGCAGGTGCCGGTGAGACGGTAACGCGGCTGAGCAGCTCTGTGGCTCCCCGACCGCCTTCGCGTATGTTGTGGAAATCCTGCTTGCCGGCCCGGACCCTGTGTTCCCAGAGATCGGGCCATGCAGGACCTGTCACCCCCACCCCGAGTGGCCAAGAGACCCGCAGCCGCTACCTGTCCTTGGCTCCCAGAGAGAGCCCTTCCGGGGTGGGTGCTCAGCAAGAGAGGAGCAGGTTAGAGAGCCCCAAGTTGAGCCCTCAGGCACCCGCCCCGCGAATGGCCCAGCCTCTCCCAAGTGTGGGTTTCCACGTCTATGAAATGGGGCCGAGACCCTCTCCCCACTGTGTCGAGCAGTCGTGGTGCTGGAAAGAAGCATGGGGTCTGGGGACAGGAGACCTCACGCGAGTCCTGGCTCTGCCTTTGACCAGCCGGGAGGCCTTGGGCAAGTCACTCGACCTCCCGGATGTGAGCCCCTCCCCCCGCCATCTGTGGAAAGAGGACAAGAGGAGATGAGGGTCCTCCTCCTTGCTGGGTTGAGGGTCGGGTCGGATGAGGGGAGGGCTGTGGAAGCACTTCGTTACCGTGAAGTGTTCAGCAGGTGTTACATTCACATGGGAGAGGGAGCTGGCTCTAGGAAGGCACAGAGCACCATTCCAAACGTCCCACTCCTCCCCAGCCCCATCCTGCCCACCCCACCATCTATACTCACACCGGGCTCATCCACTCTGACCTGATCGACCTCCCCCCCGCCCCACACACACACACACAGGCTGGAGCCAGAAACAATGGAGGAGCTGCGGTGAGGACCAGCCAGCCTGGCGCGCCTTGGTCTCCAAGGCTGAGAGAGAGGGGCTGTCCCCGGAGGACACAGCCCAGACCTGAGGCCAGGACAAAGGGACCATGGAGAGATTGCCCAGGGTCATTGTGTGCTCGGGGTCTTGGGACAGCCACCGTGCCTGGGGAGCCAACGAGCCAGCCGGGGATTTGGAGATGCTCAGCGAATCGTCTTGGCAAGGTTTAGCATAAAACGTGGTCCTTAAGGTCACCCGCAGGCTGAGGGGCGACCAGCATTGTATCTCTGCTCCTGCCCAGAGCCTGCTGGACATCCGGGTTATTTCAAGCAGCACCTGCTGGGTCCCGCTCTGTGTACCTGCCTGACCCTGAGAGAGCTCACAGCTTGGTGGGAGTGACTGCTGCGATGCCAGAGGGCAGGCGTGACAATGAAGGAACATCCCATGTTCTTGCAAGGGTAGGAGCGGTCGGTTCATTCTGTTTGGGGATGGGGGTGTTGCAGTGGGGACATCAGAGTGGGACCTTGAAAGATAAGTTTGCATTGGACAGGAGAGGCCATTCAGGCAGAGGGGACAGCAGGAAGCACGAGGGCAAGAGAGCATGGCCGTCCCGCTGTGGCAGGACCCAGAACATTCTCCTCCCTCATGGCAACAACGGGTATTACTAACAGGAGCTGGGGGCGGGAGGGCACGGGCAGGGAGCGGAGGCTGCCCCCTGCAGGCCACTTCCGGGAAGAAAGGGCCGAGATGCTGAGGGGCCTCGGATGGCAGTCAGCTTAGGGAGCCCGTCTTCATCTGGGGAGATGGCAGGGGTTCCTGCGGGCATCTGTCTGTGGTTCTCTGAGTTCCCCCCAGCTGGTAGGGATGGGGGATAACTGAGGGGTTTAGAGGCAGGAAACTGGTGAATCCAGGTGAGAGAGGGTGGTGTGTGAGCTAAGGAGAGCCGGCAGAGGTGCGGGGAGGCACGGGAGGGGCTCACAGGAAGCCCTGACACCGTCCCACGGGGACTGGGGGTGCCAATCCACCTTTACAAGCACCCTCAGCCAGCCCCATTCTGGCCAGGTGGTGGGGACGTAGGGACCTAACACACACGCCCTGTGATGGCTGTGCCCCAAATTGAGGCGGGCTGAGCATGAGCGTCTCATCTGCTCATTGAACCCAGGCCGGAGGGCTGGCCCTCCGGGGACACAGCTAATGGAACAGTGAGATGCTGGCGTGGCTAGACCATGTGGGGGAATCATGGGAAAGGGTGGAAGGGCTGCAGGGGGTGGGGGAGGGGGCCGATGGGTGCTGGGGGCCTTCTCGGCAAGGGGCTTATCCCACAGGCACAGCACAGGGGCTCCCTCTGCACGGGGCGCCTGTGGGCCCGGGCTCCCCGCTCCAGCAGCTCTGCTGGGAGAGGCAGGAAACCTCTGCTTTGCTGTTAGCTCAGTTACACCCTGCAAAACGAGCGGCCGGTGACCAGAGGGGGTGAGCGCAGCGAGGCTTCCTAGGAGCACCAAGGAGGCGGGGAGTCCCCCATCACGTACTCCGACAATGGAGCAAGCCGACCGATGGCTCCTGTTCAGCAGCGTTGAGGGGAAAAGGCCTGGAGCTTGCAGCCCCCGGGAAACCGGCAGTCTCACCCGGCTAACACGGACAGTGGGCGGCGCGGCTCCTTCTGGGCAGGGGCCGGGCCGCCGTCTGCCTGCTCCATCAGGGTGGGGGCGGACGTTCCACAGCCCGAGAGCTGACATTTTTATATCATCACAGACAGTGTGGCTGGAATTCAACCTATTGATACACCGCCCCCCCCCCACCCCCCCCAAACCTTGGTTTTAGGCCTGAAAATTGCACTCCGCTTAGCAAGTGCATGCTTTCTGCAAAACAGCGGCAGGAAACGGGGTGGAGCCAGAGCGTCGTTTAACAGGCCCTTTGCCGCTCCGGCCGCTCCCACGGCTGCCCGACGCCTTTCCCCGGGTCTCTCACTGCTGAGTCCATCCGCTCTGCGCAGGGGACCCGATGGGGCCGTCACACGCTGCTTCCCACAGTGCACCCTTTAGGAACATGGCCCAGGCCCATGCCACCAAGCTGTGTGACAGTGAGCAGAGCCCTAGGGTACCCTGGGAGCCCCTGAGCAGGGAGGACACCCCCTCACCCCGACAGTGGTCTGTATCTGGAACTAGATTCATGCTTGGGGACAAAGCAGAGATGGAATCGGCCGACAGACCCGGACCAAGACCTGACTCCTCCGCGTGACCTTCTAGGACTTTCCTCCATTATTGGAAAATGGGGCCAGCGTTGTGAAACTGCCCCAGGTGACCAGAGCATTGAGCCGATGTCATCCGCTCTGCAATGTCCCCATGTGAAAGGCACTCAAAACACATTGGGTTCCTCCTGCCCCTCCTGCTCTAGGCCACCGGTCCTGCTTTCTGCTGGGGAAAATAGAGATTTTACAAGTGTCTCCCCCCATTGAACAGCCCGGGCAGGGCTCTGCAGGGCTCAGGTCCGGCTGGGGAAGGGCAGCGGTCTGGGAATATGTCCTGGGCCCCAAGGAGCAGATGGGAAAAGACAGCAGGATGGGGACACTGCACGGGGGCCACACGCAGGAGAGAGGGCTTCTGGCCAGGAGGAGGGCCGGCGAGGATTAGCCCGTTCTAAACGGACTCGACAAGAGCTGGCGGGGATTTCGAATGAACGACCTCCTCTCTGGGTTCAAAAACATTCCTGGGAGGCCGAATCCAAGTCGCTCGTTTCAACAGATGCTTTTGGGCGCCTGCTGTGGACCAGGCTCTGGTGGGAGCTTGAGTCAACTGCTCCCCCCGGACTCAGAGCCGGGGACTCGGATCAGGAGACAGGGGAGGGTGTTAGGAGCAAGAAGGTGAGCGCCGACGCACGGAAGGCGCGTGTGCGTGTGCGAGACCCGCTCCCGTCCCCGGGCCCTCCTGGCCCTCCTGGCCCGCCCTTTGCGAGCACGTTCTTGGTCCTCCGACGTGCCAGCCCCTGTGCTGAGGCTGTCACACCATTCACGCTCCTCTCTTGAAGCATGAGCATCAGCTGTCCCCGGGGCCCCTTGGATCCTTTCAAGGGGACACTCTGGGCAAGGGCCACGTTAGCCCCAAATCCAGCGATGCAGCAGAGAGCTGGGCTTTGCGGGGGCGGTCTCCTGTTTGCCTATTGTCAGAGCCACTTTGGCTGCCTCTGAGGCCTCCCTCTGAGAGAGGGGCTGCCCACGAACACAGGTGGGGACAAGGAAAGGGCCTTACAGAAGGGACAGCATAGGCTGCCCTTCTCCTCCCATCACGCGCGGCCCCTGGGCCCCTGGCCTCACGTCCTGCTCGCCCTAATCCTCACCCACGTCTTGCTTCCTTCCCTCAGAAGCCTCCTTCTCTCATGCAGGGTGGCCCATGCCTGGTGGGCACGCAGGGACCCTTGTCAGTGGTGGTCACACGGTGAGCTCCCCACCCGATGGGGGGCTCCAATGGGGGGCTACGTGACCACGGCACTCCTGCTTTGGGGTCATGGTCAAACAAAATCAGACAGGATGACCTCGGAGGCTCCAGCCAGGTCTGAGACTCTAGGAGCCTTACTTAGTGACTTAATCTTTTCTTAATAACAAACTGAGCACTGCAGCAATGGGCAAGCTAATGAAATAAATGAGGCTAATCTGTTAAGTGCACCCACGGAGCTCATGATTGGGGTGGGAGCGCTGTGGACGCCTGCTTGCCGTTTCACAGAGCGATGGTTGGACATGAACATGATGATGCGCGCGGGCCTTCACCAGTGTCCTCCGTCGGGGTCCCCGCAGACCTGAGACTCGGCTTCCTCCAGGTCCTTCCTCGCCACCGTTCTCAGCCTGGGGACTGTTGGTGCCCAAAACGCAGCAGTTTTACCCTGGTTGTTGCTTCCTGTGAGCTCAGAATAGAAGATGCCATCTGTCATGTTTGGGATGTCATATGTCCACCGATGACTTGCAAACAGGTGGGACCACCAAAGAAGCACTGGGGGGAAGGCGGGCAGGATCGGCCGGCCCCTTGAAGTGCAGCCCAGCAGAACGTGGAGACGATTAGCAGGGTCTCGGGCGGGAACTCTGGGCGGGCAACCTGCTGCTTCTCCTGAGCCCCGAACGGCTGGCTCTTCTCCCGGGAGGGCAGGGTGGCCCTCAGGACAGAGCGTGTCTGGGATGGGAGAGCTTGTCTCTGCAGGGCGGGGGGCTGCCCTCTGCCGGCGGGGCTGCAGGGGCGGCTTCCTGAGAAGTGCCACTGTGAGCAGGCCGGGCCCCCAACGTGCCGCTCCGGCCACACACCAGGCGCTTTTCATCCAGCAGGGACAGGTGGTATTCGCACAGGTCGATCAGCGAGGCCACCTGCTCATGGAGGGGTGGCATCTTGAACTTCCTCTGAGCCAGATAAAAGAAAGCCTCTATGAAGGCCTGCAGGCACATCCCTGTGGACGAGGAGACCCGTGTTAGGGGTGTGTTGCCCTGGGAAGGCCCGACTCCAACCGCTAGGCTCCCCCACCCCCCCACTGGTTCCGTTCTGGAAACGAAACAGCGGGCTCGCAGAGCGCCCACCCAACCCGCGCCCGGGCCCAGCGAGCATGTACGATCATCGGCAGATTCGATGCTTTAAGCAGCCCTGCAAGTGGGCTTCGTTGGTGCTAATTTACAGATGAGGAAACTGAGTCTCAGAGAAGAGGGGAGACCTGGGCAAAGTCCTGTGGGTGCAAAGTGGTGGAGCGGGGATTTGATCTCATTCAAAGCCGTTCCCCTCTGTACCACCACGCAGCTCTGCCGCCCGCGCCCAGCCCCTGACTTCTCTAGAGGGGAAAGGGCGTAAGGTAAGAAGGTCGGTCTGATGGCCACGTTCTCTGTCTGGACAGAGGGGTCGGCTGCGGGGGGGTGCATTTGCCAAAACTCATCCCACGGGACCCTAAGGTTGGTGCATTTTGCTGTACGCAAATTTTACCTCAAAAGGTAAAATACACCTGACCCCTTCTCTCTACCCAAAACTGTATCTGGAACGCATTATTGGCAGTCCCCACGACGCCCCCGGAATGTTCTTTCCTTACTTTGCCTCATAAGCTCAACTCGTCCTTAGGACCTGAGCTGATGCCCAGGTGATGCCTGAGCTGATGCCCAGGTGAGATGCGGCCCCTGGCTCGGGCTTTCGTACTTTTCTTTGCAGCTGGTTCGGGGCTTATTTGTGTGGTTCTCTGACCTCTAGCTTCCCTGCTGGGTCAGGGACACCCGCTCCCCACTGTGCCCCCAGTGCCGGGTACTCAGAATACTTAAGTGAGGGAATGAATGAATGAATGAATGAATGAGTTGGTTTTAGGCACTCGACAGACATCACCACTCATCCTCACAACACCTTTTCGAGGCCAGCATTACTACGGCCCACTTTACAGATGAGAAAACGTACGCAGAGAGGTTGAGTCACTTCCCTAAGGTCACAGAGCCGGGGAAGAGCGGCCTGGAAACCGCAGCTCTGACTCCCAGTTCTCTTAACTAAGTTGTGTTGCACGAAGGGTGCCGAGCGTTCCCGATGCCCACGTAAAAATGCACGCTGCAATCCTACTCCGTGGGATTCCCGGGGCTCCTTCGGGGAGGTGGCACTAAGGCTGGACCGAACGACACCCATATTTTAGACGAGGCTGGCCCCCCTCTGCTCAGCCACACCTTCCCAGTCAGAGGCATTGTCACCAGCTTCTGTCTCCAGAGGCAGGAGAGGCCCGGGCTGGAGTACGTACATGCCGGACTGTACATGGACCCCGGGGTGTGGGAGCTCTTTTTGCTTTGGGAACTTGCACTGACCAACGTTACTTCGTCTCTATCTAAGTCCTTTAAGGCCTTTTTGCTTGGCTTCTGTGGACTCTAGGTGCTCGACAAGTCCTCTGCTCTGTTTGGCCCTGACCGGAGGGGTTGCTAGAGAACGGTCATCCTGGTGTCAAACCCCTTTAATGTAAACAGGCCTACTGCAGACAGACACAGGGCAATGGGGCCTCTGAGTCAAGAGACAGATGTTTCCTAATCACAAACTCTGGGCCAGGGCTCCACAGGGTGTGTGTAGGTGTGCACGTGTGTGTGAGCATGCCTGTGTGTGCACATGTGCATGTGTGTGTGCATGCACTTGTGTGTGTGGGGGGGTGTGTCACAGTCGGTGGGAAGGGCAGACACATGCAGAGAGGAAGAGGTCAGGATCTAAAGCCGGAGAAACCCAGTGCGGCCCCAGCCCCCAACTCCCCAGCTTGTGATCTAAACAGCACGACGACTCAAAGTGTGGTCGGCAGCCGGGTGCCAAGTCCAGGAACGGCGTGTCCCTGGTCCCTGACAAGATAAGGAGCGCGAACCAGAATGTAAATCACCCTCCTCATCAATCACATTGTGTAGTTCAGCTGGCAGTATTTTGGAGCAACTCTTTTCCTACACAGGAAGCAGCACGCATTTGCATTCTGGCTCAAGCCTCTCGTCCAGGACTGCAAGGAACAATTCATGGGTTGCAACTTGGAGTAGTTTTGGTCTACACAACCCTTCCCGGCCTTAACATCTAGGCCAGTCACCACGATCTGGTCAAAACGCGCGTTCTGGGGTGGCCCTGGACAGGCTGCATTCCCAACACGCTTTTCCGGTGGTGCCCCCGCTGCTGGCCCCTGAGCACCCGCTGAGCAGCGAGGACTGAGCACCTTTTACTCAACAAATATTTGTTTCCTTCCCTTAATTGAAGGCAGACTGTGCTCAGAGCTCTCATGCACAGAAAAATACACTGAGGACCTTTTATAGGGGGAAAAGCATGGCTAAATGATTTGGAAGAAGACATTCTAAAATTAGAAGCGAGATTTAATGTGCTATGCGTGGTTTGCTTGTCTACATCTGATTTCCTATAGTAAACACATACGCAGTTTTAAAATATGCCATGGAAAATTCTAGAGGGTGAAAAGAGGCGATGCAGTGGCAGCTGTTTCTAATCATGAGCCCTTGGCTACTATTTAAATGTGACATTATGCACAGTACTTTGAAAAAAATACAATGCAGGCTTTCTACATACATGTTTTATTTTGATAAAAAAGTGAAAAATCTATATAAGGAAAATAGAAGAGGAAGTGAGGGAAGTGGCATGGACTTGCGTGAGTCGGACACGCTGTGCCGGTGCTCTGATCCTCGCCGCAGCTCCCACTGTGCAGACGAGAAAACCGGGGCCCAGAGAGCTCAGCCAGCTTCCCCGCGGGCCACACGCTGGTGAGTGGCAGGGCTGGGATTCGAACCCAGGCCTCGTGCACCTCGTCCCTGAAAAACCCTCCTCAGTATCCCTCCCCAGAACATCCTGGCCGTCACAGCCCGGCGGCGGCGGTGGACAGGCTTTGATGGAACTACGTGGAACCTACAGGAAACAGCAAGGCCAATGGCTGGGGAGTCTGGGGGCCTGGGGGTGGGGTCAGAGGAGGCTTGGGGGGAAGGGGGCATTTGAGGTGGGCACTGAGGAAAGAAGAGGGCTTTGACGGAGAGAGAGGGGCTGGTGGGCCGAGAACAGGGGTGCCCGCAGCGGGACAGGCTGGGGCAAAGGCCAGGGCCCGGGAGCGCGGAGGGGCCAGAAGGCTGAGGACGTGAGTGGGCAGCCAGTGAAGGGACCGGGCAAAGCCGGTGCGATTCGAGGTGTGGTCCCCGGCCGTAGCAGGCCGCGCACGTTCTCCCGTCGGGGGTTCCTTTTCCTCTTTCCTTTTGACAGTGATAGAGACTTGTGGGGCGTTGCTTGTTTTTGTTCTGTTTTGTTTCAGTGCTCAGACGGAATCCCAGGAGGAGTGTGGCAGCCCGAGCCCTGCCGCGCACACCTCCCTCGCCCCTCAGACACTTGGATCTTCATAACCAGCAAGGCCACTGTCACCTCCGACGCTCTAGCATCCTTGTCTAGCGCCTTCACTTCTCAGAAGCGGGGAGCGGTAAATGAGGCCCCAAAATTACACAGCCAGTAACTGACAGAAGCCGGAGGAGACCCCAGGTCTCCTGACCTCAAACTGCACCCACAACCAGCACCCCAAAAAAGAAAGCAAACCACACACCTCTCAGGCCAGGGGCTGGGGAAGAGGGCTGTCTGCACCGAGCGACAGCTCTGTCCCGCTGGGCGTGCCCGAGTGAGTCTGAAGGCTGATGAGGTTGGCCAGAAGGGACGCCCCAAACTCTACACCCACTCGTGGGTCCCTGGCTCCCGCAACAACTGCTCTAAGGGGCTTGACATTTGAGTTTGACAAAAGATTGTCCTTGATCCTCATTTCATCAAGGTGGCCCGGGTGAAAATTCACGGAGTTCCAGAGGATTTAACCTCGTCAAGGCTTTGAGGGGGGGTGATGACGGGAGGCGCAAATGCACTCGGGCCATCTAGATTATGTTTCAGGAGCGGGGCTGCTGGGCACCCCCGCCTGAGCCGTGAGCTGGGGCTCAGTGAGGGAGCAGCTCCGGCCGGCTGGCGCCTCCAGCCCTGTCCAGATGCCGCCCGGAGAGCGGACGGGTCCCTTCTGGGTCTCCATAGCCAGTAAAGTGAAGCTCGTGCTATTGTCCCACCTCTAGAACCCAAGCGTCCTCACCGACAGACCTTCCCACCCTCTGTCTGCAGGAGATGCTGTCACAAAGCTGTAGTAACAACACGCACACAACTCGGTCCTTATTTCACGTAAAATTATGCCATAAACTTTTTTGTAGGTTGCTAGGCGGCCTTCTGAGAGCTGTTTTATGGTGACAGGACAGTCCATCAAATCTCACCACACCGTTAGACCCTGAGACTCGCTACGGTTTTTCCACTATGATTGAGAACACTAAAATAAACAATTGGTACATCACTGTTTAGTTCTCATCTAGTCTTTCACAATAAAGCCCTAGGAATCCCCCTTTTGCTTTGTTTAAATGTACGTTTGATTTGGTAATTAATTTCATGTTAAAATAGTTAAACCTTATGGCGTCCCCAAATGCACAAAGCGCACAAGTGGGTGCTTCACGTTAGCAAGTACGAGAGAAAACGTCCTGTCCTGGTGAAGCCACCAGTGCTACCTCTCAGCCATCGATGTCACAAGAACGCAGAACACCGTTCATGGTGAGGAAGAGGTGCAATGACTAGGGACTCGGGAAGGGCACGTGGGGAAACTTCAGAGCCATTCAAGTGTTTCCAACCCCCCAAACCCACAGCGCACGCGCGTGGTGTTCGCCGCACTTCAGGCCTGAGAACCTGTACTTCTACCAAGGCCCTCGGAGGTGATGAGGCTGCTGGTCCAGGGACCCCACTTGGAGAACCCTGACCCTTCACCCTCCGCCCTGCTGCCAAGTCTGGACTGTACCGAGTCCACCCTGAAAACCCACCTGCAAAAGGGCGCCTGTTTGCAAGCGGGCCTGCCCCCGAACCGTGAGCTGCTTGACTTTGGGCTAAAAGGGTCCGTATTAAAGACTGTGATTGACAGCAGACTCAACCAGTGATTTTTATTATTTTTGCTTTTTTTTTTTTTTTTTTTTTTTGGTATGTGGGTAGCTCCCCGGCTGGGAATCGAACCCAGCGCCGAAGCCTTAAGCCATTACACCATCAGGGAGCTGCCTCCAACCAGTGATTTTTAAAAGACGAACGATAGAGCTGAGAAACACCAGGAGACCGTTCCACCGTCGCCTTACGTCCTCTCAGGGTTTCCTGGGACCCACAGGCCCCCGGTTTCTCCCAGCCTGACCCCTAAGCAGGGCGGAGCTCCTCTGTCCCCTCAGGCTCTGCCCTCCGCTCTCTGGACGGGGGAAGGCTTGGCCCAAGCGGTTCCGGCGGGCCAGACCACAGAGCGCCTGTGGACCAAGGTCAGACCTGGGGTGTCGTGCGAGGCAGAGGGCGGGGGCCGCCGGGTAGTTTGGAAACGACGGGACCGGTGTGGCTGCTGTCCTGAGAGAAGGTGGCAGGGGCGCATGTGACAACAAGCAAGGAGACCCATGACGGGGCTTCTGCACTGGCCCAAGTGCAGGTTGAGGGTGGCCTGGACCAGGGTGGTGGTGGTGCAGGTGGGGAGGGTGATGACACTCGGGAGACAGTCAGAGGGCAGTGCCAGGGGACTCACAACGTGCTGATGCTCGGATTGGTATCGGAGCCCGTCAGCGGTCTTAATGAAGGAGGTCCCTAACACCAGGCCAAGGGGCCTAGCTTCCCCACAAGGCCCATGGTTTTCAATCATTTTCTGCATAAAATACGATCTGGGGACCTGCCAGCCATGCAGCTTCCTGTCCCCAGGCCCTAGACACTGCCCTTGCTGCTGTGGCGTTGGAGACGGTGCGCCGATGGCGGATGAGGGTCCTCCGGCACCGGCGCTCGCACGTGGCCTCTCTCAGCCTGGAGCGGGCGGCCGGGTCAGAACGGGGTCTTGGCGAAGCCCCGGGCCGGGCCAGCTTGCGGGGGGCGCTCACGAGCCTTTGGGGACGCATAGAACCAGCTTTCTGCCCTGACATCCCACTGCCCGCCCGTCCCCCCACCTTCGTCTGCTCGGGCTGCCGTGACAAAATGCCACAGCCCGGGTGGCTTAGAAAACAGACATTATCTTCTCACAGTTCTGGAGGCCGGAGGGCCCAGATCGGTTCTGGTGAGAGCTGCCTTCCTGGCTTACAGGCGCTGCCTTCTCGCTGTGTCTTCGTACGGCGGAGACAGTGAGCCAGCTCTCCGGGGCCTCCTCTTATACGGACACGTGTCCTCTCGGATCCGGGCCCCTTATGACCTCATTTAACCTCTGTTCCTCAGAAACCCCGTCTCCAAATACAGTCATGTTGGGGGTTAGGGGTTCAGCATATGAATTTGTCAGGGTCACAAGTTCATAGCACCCTGCATGCTCAGTTGTGAGGTGCACCCAGCACTTGGGGTGCTCTTCTACGAGAAATAGAAGAAATCCTCCCTGTCTCTCCTGTTCCTCCAGCAGCCCCCCAGAGGGCCCCTTACGGCTCTGACGGAAGTTGGAACATCTCCTTGGTAACATTGCTGTAGTGACCTACGCGGTGACAGCAGCAGCAGCTCCTAGTTACTGAGCCCCCACTAAGTGCGAGGCCCTGGAGTAGGGCCTTCACGGGCGCTGGCGACCTTCGTCCCGCCAGTCCTCTCTCACGCTAGAGACCTGTCGAAGTCGCAGAGCTGCTAGGTGGTGGGGACCATTCTCATGATTTCTTTGCTCCGCTGCTGCTTCAAGAGCCTTCAAAGAAACGGGCAAGTCGGGGTGTTCGTTCCAGTTGTGGAGGAGGAGGAGCCGACACCCGCCTTGCAGTGAGTGAGGGACGGGCCTCATCCATCTCTGCGGGTGTCAGCAAGAAGGCACAGTCGGATCCGTGGGTCTGGGCACGCAGGCTGTGCCCACCTGCCTCCCGTGCTACAAGATAAGCTGTGGAGTATTTTTCAAAACTTCATTTGCTGACGGATGTCGCCGGAGAAAGCAGCAGCTTTTGAAACACTTCCCGTTGTAGCCATGCACACATCTCTCACCGAGACTGCCACTTGGATACCGGGATGCGGTCCCTGGCAGACCATGGCCTCATTCTGTCAATCAGCTGGGCGGGGGTGGGCCCATGGGCTCCTTCTGGTCCCCAGTCCTCTCATCTCCAGTCCCAGGGATGGGTCCTTGCACACAGGACCCCTGGCGGCTGCTCCCTGACAATCGCATCAGCTATTCTGGGGCTGAAGGGCGGAAACAAGGATCCTACCTGTGCAGAGATGGCACTTGTCGGTTTACAAGGCGTATCTGTTCTCTCATCTGATTCTCAGAGTAACGCCTGGGAGGGGACATTATTACAAGTACTCCCCATGCACTGTTGAGGAACTCAGACCCAGGGAGGCCACGTGGCTGGTCAAGGTCCCCCTAGGAGGACGAGGTGACACTTGGACACACACCTATCTGACTACAGCACGCTCTTTCTTAACATCTGACACTTACGTATTATGTTACAGTTTACAGAGCACATTTGCATAGATGATATCATTCAATCCAAATCATTGTCGACGGCTAGGGACATCAGCCCGGACTGAACGCAAGATTCTCCTTTCCCTCTCCGACAGGCCTGAGCCTCCTGCTGGGGACTCTCTCCGGGCGCTGGTGTGCGGGCTCGGCCCCGTCAGCCCGTCCCCCCAGCCTTCAAATCTCTTTCTTATTAATTACCCGGAAGAGGAGCTGTCTCTGTCTCACAGGGCAGTTCTAGACGTGTAAGGACACAGGCTTTCTGTTTGGGAGAGTCGGTGGGAAATAAAGCGGAATGATCTTGACTAGAATTAGCTTAGTGACTCCAGCTGTGCAGTGGAATGTCCCCCACAAGAGCTATCTGTGAAGGCGGCATTCAGCTCTTCGGTGGTGAATCACAAGCCCCTCAGTCCGCTCTCCGCCTGTGGGCCCTGGCAGCTCAGCTCCTTGCCCCCGCCACTCTGTCCCCTCGGCTATGACTACAGCCTCTCCGGGCTCCTCGAGGGACTCCACGGTGGGACAGCAAACTTGGGCATTTCCCACGAGAAGCCACTGGACTCTGTGGAACAGTGACAGCAGTCAGGCGGGCTGCTCTGGGTCCCACGTCTGCCGATCACTAACTGTCTGGCCTTTAGCGGGTCGTATTACCTCTTGGGGTCTCCATGGCTTCGTCTGGGAAGTGGGGGCAGTACTCTGGGACCCGAGTGGCTTTTACTGCAAAAAAGCATGGTAATGCCTCCTGTCCTCCCCCACTTCGATGTCTGCACTCTCCTCTCACTGTGCCTGGAGTGCTGTCACCACGTGGGTCTCGTTTTCTTCTTTTATTGCAGGTGGCCGAGGGGTCTGCACACCAGGTGGCCGTGACTAAGATCACGCAGCAGTGTATTGAGGAGACTCCGCCGGGCAGGACCCAGACGGCGCATCCACTCTCGGAGGCCCAGCCCCTTGCCCCAGGTCACGTGTCACTCGCCCAAGGTCACACTGTTGGTGCTGCGATGCCCACCACTGTTCTACGTGGCCTCTCCCCCACACCAGCTGGAAACCTCAAGGCCCATCTTGGAAGAAAGAAAATTCTGGCAAAGAGAAGTCACACACACGCAATCACTGTATTTGAGCATTACAGCTACAAGTCACTATCACCTTTGTCCTTGGCTAGATGGGGAAATGAATAGGGTCAGGAATGAACCATACATAGACCTCGCGGCGGAATCATCCCTCCCAGAAGCCCGCAGTACCCGAATCGCAGACATAGTCCAAGACGAAAGCAGCCATTCCATCACTTCGTTCATCACCGGTCACACCGCTGGCCAGTGCAGAGTGGCCCAGAGGTCCCCCTCCAGTCCCACGTGGCGTCACCCGATTCCCGAGTCAGAGGCTGAGGAGACGGGCTGCAGCACCGCCCCCCCCCCCACGCTGTTCTAAACATTTCTTGTGGGACGAATGGCTCCGGGGAGACCTGCGGAGGCTCCACACTCATTCCTCTGGCTCGGAAAGGACGTCAGAGACACCGCCACCAGGCCCTCACAGGATCACCACACTGCAACTAGTAAGCATTAATGCGAGGAGCTGCGGGGAGGCCCCGTACGTATCAGGCACGGTGGCAAGCTCCCTGTGGGCACCTCTCATTGCATCCTCAAAACTAAACGTGGGTGGCAGGTGCATTTCGCCCTGTGGTTGTTCACCTGCATTTAATGTCTTGGATTCTGCTTGGTACTTGGGCACCGCAGACTTCTGGGGTGCAGGGAGTTGATCAGAGTCCCACCGCCTGGAGGTGGCGGAGAAGCGAACGGGGCGCTGTGGGTCTGCCCTCCCAGCACCGAGAGGCCGGGAAGAAGCCACGAGCCGTGACTTGGCAGGACTGTCTCGGGTGCTGTGTGAGTCTGGATGCCTGTGGCTTCCCCGGGAGATTCTGAGCCGTGGTCGCCCTCCCTGACATTGCTCATGATGGTCATCCAGCCCCACACGGCGACCTGCAGTGCGGGGTGCTCATCACCTCCCCAGGAGGGCCCTCCTCGCTGCGTGCTCCCGCCTCTGAGCCGCTATGTGCAAAGCCTCCCCGCCGGCCCCACTTCCTCTCAGAGCCAATCCGACGCTTCTTCCCCTCTACGACCTTGCTGCAGGATCGGTGAGGCAGCGGCCAGGGCGATGCACCCCGCCAACACCGGCTGACCACCCGTCAGGTGGATGCAGAGATGTGTGAGCCCTCATCTGGTGCAGGGGAGGGGGACGGAGAGAGGGGACTGGGGAGTGGAGAGGGTTAGAATGCACAGGGAGAGGCAGAGAACTGCCTGGCAGAGGCAGGGAAGCTCGCAGAGGGGCTGAGGGAGGAGAGCTGGGTGGTCCCGAGCCAGTGCCGGGGCAGCCCCCCCCCCCCCCGCCCCAGCTGCTTCCCCTCCCCTCTATTGTGCCCTCGGCTATAAGCGCACCCCTCGTCTTGCATTGTTTAAAAGGCTGCCTTGGCGTGGCATCTCACCAGTCACCGATCTGTCACTGCCCCCTCGCAGCCTCCCTCCTGCGCACCAGGGCGGACGCTCGCTGCCCCTCAAAGACGGGGCGCCCTCCGCTCCCTCCTTACGCACAGCTAGCTCTCTCCGCAGCGTCCGTCCCTCCTCGTCGTACCCCCTTCCCGCTCCTCTGACCCCCAATCTCGGCGTTTCCGCGCATCTTTCTGGTAGTCCTGGCCCCGGCCCTCCGGCTTTTCTCTGCAGTGCAGGCCTGGGGTCCTGCAGGGCTCTCCGCCTGGGCCCAGCCTCGTCTGGGCCCGCTCCTTCCCGTGGCTCCCGGCCTGGGCCCTAAGGCTCCTGGATGCCTCGATGCCATCCAGTCCTTATCTCCAGGCCAGCAGCCTTTCTTCCCTTCTTCCCTCTTTTTTGGTGCCCCTGGGATATCTCATTAGCATCTCAAAGAGCCTGTTACAAATGGATCTCACGGTCTCCCGTTCCAGTCCCGCTCTTCCTGAAGTCCGACCCATTTCAGTAACAATATCTCCCCTCGCCCCGATGCCGGAAAGAAGTCCGAGGGCCATTGTGGAGAGCCTCTCCCGCAATCCCTGGGACCTCCTCCAGCACCCCGAGTGCCTCACTTCGCTCCCCGTTCTCCATCTCCGCCGTCACCGCCCCTCCCCCCGCCCCCAGCCCCTGGACGCCCCCGCGGCCTCTTCACTGGTCTCCCCACTTCCACCACTGCTGCCGCTTCCAGCACAGCTCCCGGAAGACCCCTGCGGCGGCACGACTCAGGCCACGGGTTCTCCTGCGTGAAGCTCCCCACCAACAGCCAGCGCACAAGCCACGTTCCCCAGCCTGCTCTGAGCACACGGGGAGACCTGCCCCGCCTGCTTGTACAGCCTCCCCGCATTCCAGTGCACCCCTCTGTTTCAGCCCCCCCCTTTTCATTTCCCAGAAGCTGCTGCACACTTTCCCAGCTCAGGGCTCTTGTCACCAACGCCCTGTCCCTCCATCTTCACCTGGTGTGCACTCGGACCTCAGCTCCAATGTCACGCTTACGGACACGCCTCCCAGCCCCACCTGCTAATGTCAGCGAGGTCTGCTCCGCTGTCCTTAAAACTCACTTTATTTCACAGAACGCATCACGACAGGTACCGTGTTTTGCCGTGTATAATGCGCACTTTTGGGGCCCAAACTTGTGATGGAAAAATAAAGATGCGCATTGTACATAGATAGTACTAATTCCATACCTGTACAAATGCTTTCAACTATGTTTTTGTTGTTACACTTACTGGGGCGACATTGGTTAGCAAGAATCACATAGGTCCCAGGTGTCCCGTTCTACATGCATCGTCCGTGTGTTGCATCGTGTGCTCACCACCCAGTCAGCTGTCTTTGCATCACCATGGACTTGGCTCCCCTCCCTCCCCTCCCACCCCACTCTCCAATTCTTTTATTTATGCTTATGAGTTAGAAGTGTAACTTTAGAAATCAGTAATGATATCCATATGCAAAAAAAATACCCTGGAATATGATAATTGTTTTTTATATAAAAAATTTTGTATATAAAATTTCTTGTACCTTGTACCTGTTCTTGTGTTTTGTAATTATTTGTTACATAAAATTTCTTGTACCATAATATGTTAAAAAGAAATGTTAAAACTCCTTTACAATACAGAAAACAAGTACCTAAATATAACAAATAAAAATTTGAATTAAAAATTAAAACGAAAGATTTTTTTCCCCTGGAAGTTTGGGCCAGAAAGATGGGTGCATGTTACACAGTGCAAAATACGGTATTTTTGTGCTTCTGTGTTTAATGTCTGTCTGTCTCTGCTACTGGACTGTGAGGGGTGTGAGGTCCAGGTGTCCCATTGGTCACTGCACACACCTGTCACTATTAGCACCTGGCAGGTGCTCATGGAACACGAGTTGACCAACTGAATGAAATCTGTAGGCCTAGCGCATGGCACCCAGGGGGTGTTTGGTGAGTGTCAGTGCTCCCCTCCCTCCCCCTGCTTGGGTCATTGAGGGATTTTGTGAGCAGCCTTCAGCATCCACTTAGGATAGAGAGAACCCAGGCTTCGTATCACACGTGCCTGAGTTCAAATCCACGATCTGACTCTTACATGCCGCTGGGTGACCTTGGCTCACTCACTGCACTCCGTGAGCCTCCCCTCATACCCGCCCTGCCCAGCTCTTTCTGGGAGGGGCCAGGGGAGGAGAGGGCTTCAACTGGAGAACTAGATGCAAGGGGCCCTGCCTGGCATCTGGCACGTGGAAGACCACCTGTAAATGTGACATTCTTTCCTCATTATCTTTAAGTCATCAGAGGGACCAAGCCTGGCAGATAAAAAGTCTGCTGCCCTAGAGGGCAGAGGCTCAGAGTCTTCATGCGTGGTCATTGTTCTTTGTTTCCCAAATAGGCAATTTGGGGGTGGTCAGGCTATCCTAACTCCTCCACCAAAGGCAGCCGCCTCCCTGTGCTTTCCCTCCAGCTAACAGGCGGGGCCTTCCGGAATCCACAGAAGGCCAGGCAGGAGCCTTGGAGGTGGGGGTGCTGAGCCCTGTCCCCAAGGACAGACTCCTTTGAAGAATGCCCAGGAACCCACCTGTCACTTGGAGAGGTGACAGGAGGCAGATTGGTGTCAAAAATAAGACAGAGAAGTGGGTTTCCACTTGCCTCACATTAAGAATGTCACTTTGGAGTACAAATGAGAGAGAAGAGAAATGCTCTTTTATGCAGGAGTTTGTTTTTGTCACTTTGTCAGCGAGAAATTGCAGCCCTGAGGGCACTGGAGCTGCACAGAATTACCCAAAACATTAACATGCAAATTGCCTCCTTTAGAGAAGGTAATTTTATTAGGGCAGGAAAATGTTCCTTTCACTGTACTCCCCTCAGGTGCAGTGCCGTCTGGGGGTCAGGTGGGGCCACCGCAAATGGAGAATTCGGGGAGAGTCCTGTTCCATTCCCTCCTCTACTTGGGACGGCGCATAGAACACACTGCAGTGTCACAGCTGGTTACAGGGTCACAACAAGGAGTGTAAAAGGCAAGTGACTTGTTCAAGATCATACAGCATCAATGGCAGAAGAGGAGGTACAGCTAAGGAGGTGTGTCCTGTGCCTCAGTTAACCAGGTGAGCAACAGGGAACCCTTGGAGTCCTGGAAGTAGCCACTTGGAAAATACAGAGTCCAATGAGATTCCATCCATCTATTCACTCACACGCTCACTCAATGAGGATTTCACTGTGCGAGGCCCTGGGCCGCCGACATGAGTCAGGCACGAGCATCGAGGAGCTCAGCATCCGCTGGGGGCAGGTAGGGAAGGGACACAGACTTATGCAAACACTTTTGATCCAACAAGATGAGACCTACTGTGGGGGTGTGCCAAGAACCCACAGAGCATAGAAGAGGGCATGCCCGACTGGCAGGAAGGCAGGGAGAGAGGCCTGGAAGCTTCTTCACAAAGGAGGTCTCACCTGTGGGCACTGGCCAGGCAGTCAAGACATGGAAAGGCACTGTAGGTCGGGAGACATGTGGGAGCGGAAGCACATTTGGAAGCTTGTTGGCCTGGCCCAGAGTCGCCCCGGGGCTGTGACCTGGGCGTGTGGGAGCAGAGTGGGGTGAGGGCAAGGGCTGGGGCTGCAGAGGGTGGAGAGGAGGCTGGCCAGGCCAATCTCAAAGGCTGAAGAGCTCAGATGTTATGCTGCAGGTGTCAAGCAGCCCCTGTAGGGCCTGTTCGGAATAGAACCACATTCTGCTGGGACTTCCGGAGGGAAGGGTGTCCCAGGCCCTGGAGTGCCAAAGTGACAGAAGGTTGTATGAGGTTGCACTTACATAAGGCTTCCGCCTCCCTTCACAGACATGATCAGTGGGGAAGTGTGGGCAGAGACACCCACCTGTTCCCAAGAAGAAAGCCCCTCGGTCATGTCAGGTCTCACTGAGCGGTTCAGGTGCGCTCTGGTAGCTGCATCACGTGACCGTGGTGGAGCACAGGGAACTGCTCCCACAGCTCTGGGAGCTGTCTCTTATGAAAGCGAAGGGAAAATGTGTCAATTTCAAGTTCACATGCAGCTATTGCAGAGATCCTAAAGGGGCGTACTGTACCTCAGGGTTTCTCACTGCAACACTTTTAATATTTGGGGCCAGATAATTCTTTGTTGTAGGGATCTGCCCTATGTATTAGAAGGTCTTTTTCAGTATCAGTGGCCTCTACTCACTAGATTTCTATAGCAGCTTTCCTCCTTCCCCAGTCGTGACAACCAACAATGTCTCCAGACAAGGCCAAATGTTCCTGGGGTGTAAGGGTGGGGCAAAAGTGCCCCTAGTTGAGAACCACTGGTCCATCTAGACCTCAGGGAATACATGGAGGTCAAGGACGCCTGACCACTGGAAGTCTCCCAAGTCTTCCAATGGGACGCAGGGTACCCCAAAGGCATGGCCCTGCCTTCTCTCCTTTCTACGGGGGAAGGATGGGTAGAGTGTAAGTTTCATCAAAAACTGGTGTATTGACTATCTCAAGAAGAAATGTACAATATACTTCCTAGAAGGAGCTAGTAGAAAGAGCACAGTGGGGAGGTACAAAGCCACTGGACAACAGGTGGTTCTCCCAGGGTCTCAGAGTCTCTCATCCATAAAGTGTGAGCATTGGAATAGATGCTCTCCAAGGCCCTTTTGGTTTTCAACACTAGGATTCTAAGGCAGTAAGATGAACACACATTGGAGAATGTACCAATGAACACTGAAGTAGGCCTCACGTGAGAGATGGTGAATTATGGGCTGGGTAAGACTCTGTCTTAGCTAACTTGGCCGTTTTCTTGACTAGATACAGAGAACTGATCAAATGTCTCAAGAGGTTCCCACTTCATCTCAAGTTAAATGACTAAGCCCAGACTTCACTAAGAATTCCACAGACACTCTCTACAAGGGCCTGTATAGTGAACATTTCTGGGATGCTTGTGATTGGTGCAGTTTCTCACAGTCCATTAGAGTCTGAAGATAAAAAATTTTAACTCAGAAATACTTCTGAAAGTCACAGTCCAGGGACTGAAGCTCACTAAGAAACTGCAATTTAATCATAGGTTATGGAGTGCTTTCTGTCCTTAGCACTTCACCACCATATCAACAGGACAGGAGGGAGGAACTGGGAATATTCTGTTATAAGGTACCTGCACTGTCTGTGAAATGGTGTAGGGTTATTGGAAAATGGACTTACTAGCTGGAAAAGTGCATTGCCAACTCTAGGACAACAACTGATTTTTTTTTAAAGAAATATCATTAATATCTTAAAAGAAGAAAGAGAATGGAATCACATAAAATGCTCAGTTAAAACCAGAGAAGGCAGAAAAAGAGCAGAAGATGAAACAAAGAGCAATGAATAGAAAGTAGTTACAGTCATGATAGATATTAATCCTACAATAATTACTTTAAATGTGAATGGCTTAAATATATCAATTAAAAGACAGAACTTGGTAGAGTGGATTAAAAACATAAAACCCAACTCCATGTTGTTTATAAGAAACCTACTTTAAACATAGACATAGATTGTAAACTAAAGAGATAAAGATAGATCATGCTAACACTAGACCAAACACAGTTGGAGTCACTATATTAATTTTAGACAAAGCAAAATGTAGAACAAGGAAAATTATCAGGGATAAAGTTGGGAATTACAAAATGACAAAAAGGTCAATTCTCTAAGAAATCGTAATAATCCTTATAACATGTATATATAGCTAACAACAGAGTGTCAAAAACTGTTAGAACTGCAAGGGAAAATAGATGAATCCACTATCATAGTTAGAGATTTTAACACCCCTCTGCTATCAGTAATTGACAGATCCAGCAGGCAGAAAATTGGTAGGATATAGTTGAACTGAACAGCATCATCTATCAACTGGATGTATTTGACACGTATAGAGTACATCATCCAACAAGAGCAGAATGCACATGCTTTGCAGTCTATATGTAACATTCACAAGACAGACTACATTCTGGGCCATAAAACACACCTTAACAAATTAAAAGGGTTCCCTGGTGGTGTAGTGGCTAGGCTTCTGCACTCTCAACAAATTAAAACAAAAAAAAAATCACAAAGGACATTCTCTGACCACAGTGGAATTAAACTAGTGATCAGTAATAGAAAGATAGCTGCAAAGTCCCAAAGTATTTGGAGATTACATAGCATATGTCTAAACAACACACAGGTAATAAGTCTCAAGAAAAATTGAAAAATATTTTAAACTAAATGAATATGAAAATAGAACATATTGAACTTTGTGGAGTGCAGTGAAAGCAGTTTTTAGAGGGAAACTTATAGCATTGAATGCATATATTAGACAAGATAAAAGGTCTAAAATCAATCATCAAAATTTCCACCTAGGAAACTAGAAAAGAGCAAATTAAATATAAAGTAAGCAAGAAAAGAAATAATAAAAATTGGAGTACAAATCAATGAAATTGAACACAGAAAATTAATAGAGAAAATTAAATCAAAAGGTGGTTCTATGAAAAGATCAATGAAATTGATAAACCTCTAGCCAGACGAATCAAGAAATAAAGAGAAACAATTACTAGACTACTAATTAGTAATTAAAAATTACCAATATCAGAAGTGAAAGAGGAATTCGCTGTTGATCCCATGAATATTAAAATGATAATAAAGGAATAGTATGAATAACTATGCCCACAAATTGGGCAACTTAGATAAGATAGACCAATTCTTTGAAGACAATTTACTAAAACTCACACAAGAAGAAACAGATAATATGAATAGGCTTATATCTATCAAAGAAATTGAGTTAATAATTAATAACCTTCCAAAAAAGAAAGCACTAGGCCCTGATGGTTTCACTGATAAGTTCTACCAAACATTTAAGAAAGAAATGATACCAATTCACTACAACCTCTTCCAGAACATAGAAGCAAGGGAACACATCCTAAGTCATTTCATGAGGTCAGCATTACCCTAATATCAAAGCCAGATAATGGCATTCTTAGAAAGGAAAACTATGGACCACTATCTTTCATAAACATAGATGCAAACACCCTCAACAAAATGTTAGCAAATCAAATCTAACAATATATGTAAAAAGAATTACACACCATGACCCATGAGATTTATTCTAGATATGCAAGACTGCTTCAACATTCAAAAGTTAAATAATGCAATCTTTCACAACAACAGGTTAAAGAAGAAAAAAATCACATGATCTTATCATTAGATGCGGGAAAAGTATTTGACAAAAATCCAACATCCATTTATGATGAACAAAAACCCAAACAACCTAACAAACAAAAAAACCTCTCAGCAAACTAGGAATAGAAGGAAAACAGAATTTTGACAATATATTACACACCAATCAGATTGGCCAAATACAAAACACTGACAACAGTAAGTGTTGACAAGGAGGGGAAGCAATAGGAACTCTCCTTAGTTACTGGTGGGAATGAAAAGCAGTGAGGCCACTTCGAAAGACAGTTTGGCAATTTCTTAAGCTAAACATAATTTTAACATACAATCTGGCAACCATGTTCCTAGGTATTTGCCCACTCGTGTTGAAAACTCATGAAAACCCTGCAAACTAATGTTTACAACAGCTTTAGTCACAATTGCCCCAAATCGGAAGCAACCAAGATGTCCTTTAGTAGGTGAATGGATTAACAAACTGTGGCACATTGATCCAAAGGATTATTATTTAAAGATACCAAACACAGCTCTGTCCAAACTTTAGAGAAGCCTCAATCACTGAATTGAGCTCTTGGGCCTGGGGACATTTTGGAATTGGCATGGTCCTTCCACTTTTATGAGCTTGTGACTGTTGTCACTTATGGAGGCAGCATAGGACCAAGGCTCAGGACCCAGTTCCTGCTCTGCCCCCGACTCCCTCTTTGCCCCTCTGAGACTTGGTTTCCTCCTCCCTAGATAGGGTCATGGGAATAAGACCCCGCTCACTGGGGCTGTGGACAAGTGGCCTGGGAAACTGTTTTGTAATCTGTAAACCACACACAATAGTAGGAACGACGGTGGTGGTTAAAACAAAGGGGAAAAAAAGCTCCCGATTGAGTCAGGCATATACTTCTTACTAAATCCTTACAATGACACCAGGTGGATGTCATGGGTCCCGTTGGAAAGGAGACTGGGGCTCCCAGAGCTGAAGTGCCCCCTCTCGGGGCTCCCAGAGGGAGGGGCAGGGCATTGAACGCGGCCTGCCTGACTCAGTTGCTCACGGCCTTTCCCATGACGTTCCATGCTGCTAGGTCTGGGGATGCTGGTGAAGCAACGAGTAGGAGGAAAGGGGAAGGCTGCCTAGGAAATCATTCCGTTCTTTTCCTTCTGTCTCTTTCTTGGGGGCTGGGGCCAGACGATGTGCACAGATCCTGTTCCCTTCACCCTGGAGGTGACGCAGAGGACATTGAAGAACAGGCACTCGCCTGACAAAGGGGCTGTGGGTGTGAACACACGTCTCCTGGCGGTGCTCACCAAGGGGAAATGCAATTACAGAAAAGCACAGCCGGCTGGGGAGCCCGAAGACGAGTGTCTGCGCGCGGGAGAGGGGAGCCGGCGTTCTGTTGGCTTGCTTGCTTTTATTAAAAATAATTCTGACGCCTACTATTTTGTAAGCGTGTAGGGCACACATCCAGGGAGGCCCATCTGACTCTGAGATGATTTCAAGGCTGAAGAATGTCGCTTGTGCCAGACACATCCCGCGAGGTGCTGCGTGCAACCTGCCTAGTTACCCGCAGCCCCCACATTTCCGAGGGAGGGGGCCATCCATGTATATGTATAAGCGAGGCTGTGCTAAACGTGCCAAGTAAAAATACATTTAAATATTTCAGTACCTCGTTAACCAAATACATTTCAGTATTTGGGCCCGTTCCAGCTGATGGAAGTATAGGAGGCAATCTGCATATGTCAACTGAGGAAATTTGGGGAGAGACCGTAATAAGGATCAGCTAATTGTCAGGGCCTGATCCTTTCTCCCTCCAGCTGTGTTTGCGACACACCTACTGTGTGCCAGGCCCAGCACCAGGCTTCACTGTGGTGGGGCGGCTCTGCTTTGTGTAGGTTAGCCTAGCTGCAGGGGCAGGTGCCACTCTCATTTCATTAGCACTGCGACCAGTGTGGTCAAGGACGGGGCTGGATGCTGTTGAGGCCGATGGGATGGGGGACGTGCCCCCCCCCCCGGCCTGAGGGCTGAGGAAGGCTCCTGGGGGAGAGTTCCTGGGCGGCGGGTGCCAGGGGAGGCGAGTGCCTGTGGTCAAGGACCTGCAAAGTGGGCAGCCACCGGGCTGGAGCAAGTGTGTGTGGGGCTAGCGATGGGCAGGGTAGCGATGAGTGGAGAGGGGTCCCGTCTGCGAGGCCCCCCTACTCACTCAGGCGCTCTCCCCTGAATTGGAGTCGTGAGACCAGTGACTGCCGGCAACTGACAGTTGGCTCTGAGTTGAGAGGTGATGCCGAGGGAGGACCGGAGGCCACCAGAGCCACCCCAGGGCAGGCCACGGACACGCAGTGGTGTGAGAGCAGACACAGGAAGGAATGGCGGAAGTCGGTCATCAGACACCACGGTGGGGCAGGCGCGGAGAGAAAACTGGTCTTGGCGGTGCAGGCCCGCAGCCCGAGGCCGCAGTGCTGTGGTCCCTGCTGCCTTCCCAGGGCTCCCCGGCGTCACGGCCCCCGCCCGTCCCTACGTTCCTTGAGCTGGAGCTATGGTTGCTCCTGCCAGCCAAACAGTGTGGTGTAAGACAAAGGGGCAGCCAGGCACCAGGCTGTGTGTAGCAACGGTCCAGGCCAAGGTGGGCAAGGGCAGGCTGGGTGGGAGAGGAGAGCCTGGCGCTCCATCGGGCACCGAGGGAAAATCTGCTGCCACCTGTGCCACCCCTCTCACAGGCTCGGAGCATCTTCCCCAGCACCTGCAGAGCAGCTGGCATGAGCAGGGACCCAGGAAGCACTTCCTGAGAGAGGGGTGCAGTGAGAGCAGTGCGGTGACAATAGCAGCCGCTGCCACTTCCGAGCATGTCCTGCGGCAGACCCCACTCTGAGCACGGCCCGTGCTCTGTCGCGCCTCATCCGCATCAATGATTTTATGAGGTGGCACCAGTATCATCTCCACTTCACGGAGGATGAACACCAGGCTCAGAGGAAGTTACATAACCTGCAGTGGCTACATAGCTAGCAAGTTATTGAGCCCAGGTTCCAAGGCGGGTCTGGCTGCTCCCAGGCTCTGGGGCTTTGTTACATTGTCAGTCAAACCAAGGCAGTCCCAGGAAGGAGGGAGTGCCCGTAGTTCCGGAGATCTTCAAGCAATGGAGGAAACATTTTGTATTTTGGTTGAAGCGTCTGTCGCAGGTATTGAACGCTAAACAACGCCCCTCTTAGATTTCCTTCTTCAAGCGAGGGGTGTGTGCCTGTGTGCCGTGCACGCAGCTGTGCGTGCCACGCCCGTGCTCACGTGGCTCGAGAGGGGAGGTGGGGGAAACGCTCCAACCCATTTTTTCTTGCTTTGCAATAATATTTCCCTTGGCTACTACTGGGAGGGATCTTTAGCTTGTATCTTAAAACAGCAAAACATGTGGGTGCAAAGTGAACCAAGATGACATTAGAAGGACAAGATGCCCAGGTGCTGGGCCCAAACGTTCCCTTTGCAAGTGAAATATTTGTCTCTCAATGATGACACCATTGATGCCTCCTTTTGTGGCCGGATCTTGATGCTATCCTCGTCTCTCACCACACAGAAGTGAAATTCCCCTCCAGGAAGCGTCTAGAGCAAAGTCTCAACGACGAGGAGCAGCTCGTGAGTGCAATTTACATGAAATAGCCGCGTCTTCGCTGACGAACTCGTTTCTTCGCTTGGTTTTGGGCAACGAGCGGACTACAACCCCCTAGTTTTGCTGCTAACACTCTCATTTGGATTTTCTGGTAGAAATTCTAAAATCGGAAATTGAAATCTTAAATTTTTTTTTTAAATGACGATTACACTGGCCGGCTTGAGGGTGCCTGGTTGCATAGAACTAAGTTCCATCAGGCTCCCGAACAGTCACTGACATTCCAACAGAGAGGAACGACGAGCCCAGGATGCAGATGAGGGCTCCTTGGGTAGGGAGAGGTGGGGACGGACTGGGGAGAGCTGGGGAAAAGCCACATGTTAGGTGTGGGTCACTGTCAAGTCCTAGCTCTTGTGTGGATGGTTAGTGGGTGCTCACTTCATTATTAACAACAACTAGTGCAAAACCTGACCACATAAGAGCGGGCTGTGCGTGGACCAGGATGGAAGTGTCTCATGAACCAAGGGTCATGATTAATCCAATCCTAGGTAGCTGGTTCAATAAAAAGCAAATCAATGGAAAACAAGCCTAGTTCAAAGGATGGCTTGAGATTTAGATTTTATAATGTGCGTGCTTTTCCTTACTACCTTCCCCCCTCACTGTTCTTTTTAAACACCGTTTTTCTTCTCCGTGTCGAGAGCGGGGTCATAGAGGTCTCAGTCCTCAGGAGTGTGGCGGACTCCCTTAGTGGGGACCACAGTCTTATCAGGGCAGAAGGAAGGGCCGGGCTGGTTTCTACAAAGGGGTGGTGCGGGGACATTTGGATAGGGCTGGTTGGTGCTGAGTGTTGGGGGACGGTCTTATCCAAATAGGCTGGTGTTTTACACTGGGCAGTAAGGAGAGGAAAGGGAGACCCTGTCGGGCAGACCACCGCTGTCCCAAACCACGGTTCTCACACTCGGAGCTCTCTGCCGTGGGGATACGGGCGTCCTCTGACATTTGTCTGTTCAATGGACATTCGCTGAGCGCGATGCTCTTGCGTGCCCTGGGCCACGCGGCAGGCTCTCCTGGGCACAGAGCACATACCGAGCGCCTAAGTGCTGTGGGTGCACTCTCCCGCCTCACCCTCACTGCGGCTGCCTTTCCGTGTTCCCCACGTCCGCGCTCTGGCCATGCCCGACTACAGCTGTCAGTCGTCCTCTTCGTGTGTATGGCTGGGGACACCGGGCACAGCGGAAAGGCAATGGGCTCTGAAGGCAGCCTGTGCTTGGCTCAAGTCCCAGGGTCCCCACTGGAATCCTCGCCACAGGGCTTTAAATTCACCTCTTGGAGATTCTCATCGGTCTGGTACAACCCTTATCTCACAGGCTGTGAGAATTGAGATCATTCATGTAACAAGCTTTTTTTTTTTTTTTTTCTGTCACACAGTAAATGTTCAGCCAACAGTCTGTATTGTTCTTTTTCTCCTTGAGAGTAGGATCTATAAATAACTCGTCTTTGTATTCCCATAGGGCCCAATACCTGGCAACATGTTCATTACCTGGTTCTTGAATGGCTGAACGGATACGTGAATGCATGCGTGCCCTCTGAGGGTGAGAGCCCACCTTCTACCGCTCCTCTGGCTTCTCTCTTGCCAGCCGACAGCAGCTCTAGGACAGGCGAAGCGGCCCTTCTTGGACACGGCAACCCGTCTGGCCAGGACCTCATTGAGCAGCCCTGGGCTCAGCACCATGGAGGCCAGGAAGGACCCTCTGGTCTTGTGCCATTTCCGGGTGACAGGAGGGGAGACAGGTGCTTGGACTCGGCATCCCCTTCCACTCCAATTCCTTCCTCCGCAGATCCTGTGCTCTGTGAGCTGACCTTTCACCTCCCGCCGTGGATAGGGGGCCGTGTCCTGGGCCAGGAGGCAGGAGGCGTGGAGCTCAAATCTGGCCCCTGGGACTCACTGGGGTTTTAGACACATCACTTTTGCTCTTCCGCAAGATCCGATCCGATCACCCACCTCGAAGGTCTGGTGGGAGAATTAGCAGTGACGTATGCACATAGGAGGTGACCTCAAAATTGTAGTTGTTTCCATTATTATGCCACACACTTAGGGACTGAGGCAGGGCAGAGGGCCTGGAAAACCCCAGCCCTGGATTTGCTTGGCAGTCTGGGCTAAAAGTAAGTATTTTTCTCACCTCCTTAGCTTGGTCAGCAGACCCCAGAAACCTGGCAGACCCCAGAAAACCCCACTGAGCCTGTACTGTAGACAGCCCCCCGTGGATTCCACTCATAGGGAGCAATTTAAGAGGCAAACAAAACAGGAGAAGCTACTCAGAATTAACAATGGGCCAGATGGCAAGGCTAGTTTGAAGCAATCAAACATGATAAATAGCTTCCTGCTGCTACTCCTGATCGATTTCAATATTTAATAATTCCACTGCCACCCCACCCCCTCTCCTCTGGCCCCCGCCACAGGACCCTGCCATGACTCCCTGCATTCAACTCACAGAGCAAACGCGTCTTCGCTTTCTGAAGGCGTCAGCGAAAAGCGCGCTGCTCAGCTGTCACAGGAGCGCTCGGCCCGAGACGATAGTGAATCTGCCCGCTGCTCCTGAGGCCGCTCGGCCTCTCCTGGTTGCCAGGGCAGGCTGTGGGGGAGCGCCCACTGCAGAGACGCGACAGGAGCACTCACCTTGTTGATCCGAGGATTGTTGGCATTCCCCGAGCTCCGCTTTTGAAGGAAAGGAAGGCTGGGAGCTGGGTGGTCAGCTTACCCCAGGACCGACCCGTAGGACAAAGCCACCATAAAGGGGGCAGTGGCAGCATGGTGTTCGAGCCTTACCCGCCAGCCACGCCTCTGAGCCTCAGTTTCCTTCTTTGTACAATGGAGACAACCACACCGGGCTCCAGGAGGATTCTAGCTGGCAGTGCACATGCAGAGGGCCTGGCACATAGGAAATGACCCCAAATGGGCAGCTGGGAGCATCATTATCAACTGCGGAGCTAATCTGTAAAGGCAGCCCGAGCACCACCCACGGCTGCGGGAAGGGCCTGCCGGTCCCTGCAGTCAGGAGGCTGCAGCCCAGGGTGGACGATGGGCGTGGGCAGGATCTGGCAGGCAGCACCCCGATGTCAGGCGGACCCAGCCCAGGATCCTCCCCAGGTGGCGTCCACTAATAAGATGACCTGCCTTACCCTGCCAGTGAGGGCCCCAAGGCCTTCGTCCCTGCTGTCACAGGAGACCTCAGGCATCCCGGAGAGCAGGCCTTGTTGGCACCATTTACGGAGGAAATGGAGATTAGGAGATGAAATGGCTTTTCAAGTTTACGCGGTGGGAAATGGCACAGTCAGTCCTAACCTGGGCCTCCCAAGCCCCGGTTCATGTCCTCTCCACCGAATCACAGGACAGAGCTCTCCCAGGGGCCCCTCCTCGGGGTGTCCCTTTTGCAGGGAGGCAGCCGAGCGGGTGGGGGGAAGCCTGTATGCCAGGTGACCTGGGCTGCAGGTGACGCATCTGTGAAATGAGGCTGGTAATGCCGACTGCACCGGCTCACAGGGACGGCTAACGAGGGAATGTGCCTGCAAGTCCTTTGTCATTTTGTGAGGAGCGGCACAAATGTCAGCTACGTTGTTATGACTTTGTAGAAAAATACGCCTTCTATGAGGAAAAAGACCTTCCATGCCCACCTCCCATGCCCAGAAGGCTTCTGCGTAGCATGCAGGGGCTCGACGGCTCCGCAACCCCGTCCCTGCCACACGGCCGTCACCCCTGCATCGGCTCGTAAACCCCTCGGGGCTCCCTGAGCCTGTCACAGACCAGGCAGCACCCCTGCCCGAGCGGGCTGTCCCACCACCCTGTCTTTCTCCAGGCGTGTCTCCTTGGGCCTCCCTGGACCAGGAGCTCCTCCTCGGGGCCCCCTGACGAGCTCTCTGTGCGTCACCGCCCGCGGCCTCCCACCCCGCGGCGGGTCCCTTCGGGGCGAGTACCGAGCGCTCTTCACGCCAGTCGCCCCGGGGCCTGGCCCAGCACTCGCTCGGTGAGGAGGGAGCGGATGACCGGGCAGCTGAGCATTCCCAGCACGAACAGCAGCAGAGCCTCGAGCAAAGACAAGGGATTCTAACGGGGGCACGGAAACGGGGGTGGGCAAGCCTTGTAGCAGACAGCGCCCCTGAACCCAGTCCACTCGATCCCTCGAGCGGACAGAATAACCTTCCTTCTTCCCTGACCTTGACCCTTAACAAGAAGGAACAGGACATGCTCGGCCCACCCCTGTCGGGGCTCCCCAGGGCTGAGGAGGCCGGTCACCAGCTACCTGAATCCCGCTGGTCCAGGGTCATGGAGTTCCACCGCCTGGTGATGTCGATGTAGAGGATGTCCACGGCGGCCATGGACAAGCTGCTACTGCTCAGCTTGCAGTTCCTGCCGAAGACGGGAAGGGACACGTTACCGCTGGACACGTCCCCCGTCCTGTCCTGTCACGGCCCCGGGCCTTTGCCTGGGCTTATTCCCTGCCCCACAGACCCTCCCCTCCCACAGCTGAAGGGGGGTGTATGGCAGGGAATGGAGGGGCAGAAGGCTGAGGGTACAGCAGGGAACTCCTGTCATTTAGGTAATTAGGGTTCTAATGGGCTGGGAAGAGCCAGGACTTCAGGACGGCAAGTCCAAAGCTGAACCTGGCCCTGCCACTTGGAAGCTGGGTGGCCCGGGCTGGACTATTTCCCCTTCCTGAGCCTCGGTTTCCTCGCCTGTAAGACAGGGCAGTCTTTATTACAGCCACCATGCGTCAGCCTGCCCCCACACAGGGCAGAGCAGGTCCCCGAAAGGGCACGGGGACCTCCGCGTCCCCCAAACACACCCTGCCTGTCTTCACCTTCACATCCACTAACCTCCAGCGGGAAGAAAAGCTGCACCGCTGGGCTGCGCTCTCCTGCCGGCATCCAGAGGACCCAGTGATGACAGCACCGTCACTGGGAAGGTCTGAAGGCGTCCCTGCTGTCCGGAAGTGATCCCCCACCGGAAGGGCTCACCCTGGTCTCTCAGGGGAGACGCGTGATAATGGGCGGCCACGCGCGTGTTGGAGGTTGAGACGAGACCCGGTGTGGTGCCGGGCGCCCGGCCGGCCCACAACAAGGGTGGTCCCCTCCCCGATCTCTGTCCCCCTTTCCTTCGCTTTCTCCTAGGACATCGCGGCCCCACCCGAGGCGGACCTCCCCGTGAGAAACGCTGCTCGCCGGCCCGGCCGGGTTCGGGCTCTGTCCCACGGGCGGCAGCCCTGGGCTGGTGCAGCTGCACGCCCTCCTGAGCAGGACCGTGCTGGGATGTGGGTCCCCCACACAGGCTGGATGCGCCCTGGAAGTCCCAAAAGCTATACCTCTGGGCCAGCTGCCTGCTTGGCTGAACTACATTCAATGTTGCTTTCAACTTTCCAAACGTGTCCACATCCATCACCCCAGCCATTGATAAAGTGGTTGTTTGATTTCCCATTTGTCATCGTCCCCTGTGTAAGCAGCTCCCGTAGGGGGCCTGCAGGCCAGGGATTGATTGGCAAGCAGACCGTGGGCATTCCGGAGGCCCCTCTCCACGCAGACCCACGCACGGCCCTGCCGAGGGCGGCGAGAGCGTGCCCAGCGTGCTGCCTGGACCGGGCCGGCGCCCCTCTGGGCCAGCACACGTGCTCACTCGCCCCCCACCCCTTCCTTTCGCCCCGCCCCCGGGCAGAGTTCTCAAGCCATCAATTCACACCCGGCTCCCTCCTGGGCTCCTGCTCCGAGTTTCAATCAAGTTTCCGGGCGGACTTCACAGCACATCGGCGGCACACGGTTATTGAGCCCCAGTAACAACATGTCGGCGGACGCAGAGCTTTTCATGGCCCCTGTCACCAAGATGGCTATCTCTATTGGGTTCCACCAGGGTGGTGCTCCAGTCTGTCCCAGCGCGTTAGAACAGGCCTCGCGGCTCCTTTGCAAAGCTTCGTTGGGAGTGGCCACGGCTTTCCCGAGTTACCACATCAGTGTCCTCCGGACTCCTGCTCCCCGCGGGACAGCTCTGCTAGCTCGCTCTGCGGGCTAATAGAGTATAAAAAGGGAAGCCAAGCGGACCACTGGGATACTGTTATTTTTTTCCTGACAGGTAGAAAATAGAAGTGTCAAACCTTTAGCAGGAGCCATAATTTACTAAGAAGAATTCTCCATTTACCCCTTTTCCAAGGAAACTCTTCCTCCCTTGTGATGCCTGCAAATACAGTTGATGGCAACATTTGCCTCTGGGACGGGAAGGAGGGACCCAGGCTGGTGACAGGAAATGATTTGAAAGAATTTTGATTCTGTGAGCATTTCGGGGCACGTCGTCTGCACGCCAGGCCCTTTCCTGCCCATTAGCTCGCTGGATCTTTATAGATACTTTACAAGGGAGGTGCACTTAGTCCCATTTCAGGGATGGGCAAGCTGAGACTCAAGAGAAGGGACATGACCTCCCCACGATCACACAGCTGGGATTCACACCCAGAGGCTTCCCCCTGGAGAACAGAGTGGTGGACTTGGGAGCTTTGGGACCAAGTGGGAAGGTGGCCCAGGCCAGGGCTGCAGAAAGAACCCAGGATTCAAGACAGGAAGTCTCAGGCGGGGTCCAAGAAGGGTGGTGTCTTTAGAGACCCCTGGTGGGAAGCTTTGGACTGCAAGGCTGGGGGAGACCACCAGAATCACCAGGAGACAGGTTCTCCCAGGTCTGTCCCTGTGGTCACTGAACACTCTCAATGGACTCAAACTGGGAGTGACTCCGAGGGTTAAGACCTAGAATGAATGTTCATCTGCCCATCCACTCGATACACAATTTATTTTGTGTCCACTACGTGCAGATGGTATTCTGGGCCCAGTGAGTGAGGGAGAGCTGAATCAGCCTTGGGTACCATCCTCAGAGGGTGGCAGTGACCTCGGAAGCTTGGTACCTCTTAATCGTTGAGAAAAGTTTCCCCTTACATCCTGGGATACAGTTCTCCAAATGACTAATGAGTGGAAGGACAAATCCTTCAGCAGAAGAGAAGTCCAAAAAAATATGGTAAGATGAGAAGCCAGGCAAATTCCTGGGAAAGGAGAGGCTAGAAAGGCACATGGAAAAAAATGAGCCATGGAGTCAGGTGTACATGAGTTTACATCTTGACTTTGCTGTGTGACCTTGAGCAAGTCACTGAAGCCTTCTGCATCTACATGTCCTTATTTGTACAGGGATAAGGCTACTCTACCCACCCCGTTAAGGCCTAGCTCAGTGCCTGGCACACACGGGCAAGTGACAAATGACAGCTCCCAGCCTCCCTCCATGACACAGGACCAGTTTGAAGAAACGGGATTTTGTTGTTGTTTTTCAGAATCAAAGGAACTTGGGCCCATAGGATGGGAGAGAATTACAAAGCATTTAAGTTCATTAAGATTCCAAGTATAGAAAGATTTGAAATGATCATCCCCATTTCCCCTCAGCAACTACTGACATCTCCTGGGAAATCCAAACACCAAATTTTCCCCCTCCATAAAAACCTATTTATAGAATTTATTTTGTGTTCATCCTTCTCTGGGCAGAGAAGGAGCTTATTTTTCCTGGAGAGGTGTCTATAAGGTGGCAGCTGAAAAATGATCAATATTTGTTTCTAAAAAAATCCAAACCACTCTCTAAACATCTCAGGGGCGAGAACGACAGCTGTGGTTTTAGAACGTCCATGTGTTCAAGGCTATTGATGTCCCGAGCATAGCCTCTCACAATATTGCCGGAAAGAGATCATCTCAGAAGAGGGGGAGACCCAAAGTCACCAAGGGGTTCATGGCAGAGGGGAGGCAAGGCCCTTTATATTAATACTTCCATTCCAGAACATTCTAACACATCATGTTGCCTCCCAGAGAATAAAACCCTCCACAGCTGCCCATTTTGAAGCATATTAACATCTCCTTTTGAGAAAAGGGTATAGAAGGGGAGGTAAAGAGGAAAAAGAGAAAGCCATTCTCTACTTTAAAAGCAGATCAGGATTAGAAGCCACCCACGGGGACGAGCAGGGACCCGCAAGCGCCCCGGTCTGCCATAGAGAGAAAATGCCCAGAGGGTGGAGCGGCTGCCTCCATCTCCTTGAAATCAACCAGGTTTGGGCAAATTGTTCGGTCTTCAGGCTGCAGAGATGGAAAATGCCACGTGGGCAACATGATGTTAAATTCTGACGTAGGACACATTTGTTCTGGGCGAATTACATGGGATGCACCCCAAATGAGCACACCAGTGGCAGAAAAATAACAAAAAATGCCTTTCCCCCAAAGAAAGCTGTCAAGCTGAGAAATCAGATCGTTGCTGTTTGTCAGGGGTAGAGAAATCTCCGCACCCCAGCAATGAGTATGAAATACTAATTTTAAAAAGGACACAGAAGAGAAGGCCTTAATTCATGGTAATATGTGCTACCGTCCCGTGCCTCCTGAGGAAATGCCTCGAAAAGCTGGTTACAGGGGGTTGGGGCCAGACGCGCCAATGGCAGTTCAGTATTTCTCATTTCTGGGTGGACGAGGGACACGGACCCTGGCCACACCGGCAGGAGCATAACGGTCACTGGGAAGAAATTCATTCGCCAAGTTTATTACTGTGTGGCCTCCAGTTCTCTTCCGGAGCCTGGAGAGAAAGGCTGGGTAGACGAAAGCCAAGTTCGGCTCCAGCCAGCGTGTCTGTCTCCTGCGCGGGGCTCCGGAGAGGCTCAGGGGTCCGATTTCACGTGTGGCATAAATATTACTAATTCTCCGTGAAGCAACACTCGGACCGAGGTGCACAGGGCGAGCGCGAGGGCAGTTGTTGGCACGGGGCAGCGCCTCGCAGTTAAGCCGCGCGCACCGGGGGGCCCTCGGCGAGCGGGTCGTCCTTTCCGGGGCAGCCGCTGTTGGGGTCTCCCGGTACGTTTGCAAAGGGAAAGTCTCCGCGCGGTCGTGCAGCGTTTTCTGCATTTCTTCCTGTGCCCCTTGTTCCTGGGGACATCGGGCGGGTGGTGCTCCCTGTCCGAGGCCGGCTCCGCGGCTGCCTCTTCCCTGCTTGAAGACCTGTGTCCCTGCCCCTGGTCCCCATCGCTCCCGAGGTCACTGGCGCTCCCACACAACGCGGCTGCAGGTTGGGAATGATGGCCCCCTGGCCGCAGGGCCTCATCGTCTCTACCGTCCCCAAATCGGGTTTTCGTGCAAATGCCCTTCATTAGAGAAAACGAAGGGACGGAAAAGGCGCAGCCCATCACGCGGGGCGGAGTCGTAGCAGTATTTCTGCTGTCAGCCCGTCGGTTCCGGCCCAAGAGCAGGAGAGATCCTCTCGGCTAGAGCCGTCCCCGGCGCTGTTTGCTCGTCGGGACAGCGTGTGAACACAGCAGTCCTCTTCACGTGTGCCCTGGCTTCTCACACTGGCGGTCACACACTGCTGGCCGCAGTGGGCAGTCATGCTGTGACTGAAGCCACACAGTGTTTAAAAGTGATTTTCTGAATGACTGATAGTCATAGACCGGCATTGAAATACTAGGTAAAATCCAGAATTGCTCGTTGCTCTTGGAAAACCGAAAGCTCTGGGGCCGTGAGCCCAGCGGGGTGCTGGGGCCGGGCCTGCGGGCCGCAGGCTGCACAGCGCCGCCGCCCCTGCCTGCAGGCCCAGCTCACTGCTCGCCTTTTGCTGCCCGCCTGCGGCCGGGGGCAGCTGAGCCTGAGTCTCCTGGTACAGTAGGTTTCCGATCTCCCCCCTCTCTCACATTTTGGCAAAACTTTACTAGGAACGAAAAGGAAGTAATTCCATTTCCCCACCAATTTAGGCTGGATAATAAACCTTTCCTAACTTGTACACATGAGCTGCTCTCAGGAGCCGTTCTCGGACTGTCCCCGCTGCCTGGACTGTGTCACCCCCCCCTTTACTGCCAGGCAAACATCGGCTTCTAACAGTCTGATTCATGCCTCCTCCGGGGGGGCTGCCTGGATTCCACCAGGCAGACAAAAGGTCCCCTAGTTTTAGACTGACCACGTTTTAAATGGGACAGAAAACAACAATATTGTCCCGTTTCAAGAGGTCCATATGGTCAGCCCAGTCTCACCCAGCTAAATTCAAGGTGTCAGTAGGCTGACCCTACGTACTATTTGAGAAGGGACAGGACCGTTGTTTTCTGTCCCATTTAAAACGGTGTGTCTGGTCGGCCTACATTCTGTCCCAGCACTCTCGTCAAAGCCCCTTGCAGACACCTCAGGCCACTACCCCATGACTATGTCAAAGGACTGCATTTAATTATTCAGTGCCTGCTGTCTGTTAGACTGAGAGTCCCCTGAGGGCACATGGGACTCCATGATTTATATCTGATTGTCCTCTGGCTAGCTGGTGCTCAGGGAAAGTTGTTAGGTCGCACCAGACATGGCCTCTTCCCACACAAGGTTGAGACAGACCAGAACTCCCATGGCCAGGGTCCCCTGCAGTACCAGGCTGTTGTCCAAATGCAGCCAAGCCATCCCTCACTCTTGTGGGTCTCAAACTGCCTCTTCTGTGCAGTGGTGCCAGGGCTGCAGAGGGCCCAGAAAGCTCCTGTCTTTGCTCCAGAAGGTCTGAGCCCCTGGATGTATCGTGCTGAGAGAAGACTGCCTACCACCAGGATTCCCCTGGGTCCCTGTATGCCTCCACAGCCCCTTAAGTGCCCTCGTGACTTCCTCTGTCGCTGGGCTGGTTCCCTATGTCCCAAGGTCCAGTAATCACAAAGGAGCAGGGAATGTCTATCTATTTGTTCTCTTCCTCCTCTTCACTGTAGTGGGACAGCAGTACACAGAGTTAGACAAATGCCATTTCCCAGCTTCCCATGCAGATAACAGTGGAAATCATTGAATAAAGCTTCTAGAAAGACTTTTAAAGTTGTCTAATGCATTTGGCAGAGGTCTTCTGCTCTCCCTCCCTTCTGCTGTCTGCCTGCCTGGAACCTGATCGTGATGGCTGGAATTTGAGCAGCCGTCTTGTGACCATAAGGCGACTCTGAAACTGGAAGCACATGCTTAGGATGAATGAGCAGACAGACAGAAAGTCGGGTATTGATCTGATCACATTCACCAGCCCTAGAACTCCCATGGTTAAACTTTCTATTGTATGAAAGAAAACTAATCACACTATTTAAACCACTTATCAATGGGTGTGTATCACTACACATCAAACACAATCCCTGAACAAATCAGAGGGTATCAAGTTAGGTGGAATTCTCGGGAAAGAGCAAGATGTGTCTTCCGTGGACTTTCTTGAAAATGTCCCTTGCCTGATATAGATAATAATCACAAGACTCCCGTTGAACAAATGGCTCTCATGAACTAGGCACTGGGCCAGGTGCTTTATGATATATTTCACCCCAACCTCATAACAAGTCTGTGAGGCCAGAGAGATTATTCCCGTCTTAGAGATGAGAGAAACTCAGACTCAGAGAAGACAAGGGACTTGCCCGAAGCCACACAGCTATTAAGTAATGTGCTTGGCTTTGAAGCCAGACCCGACAGCCCGTGCTCTTCCCACCGGGCTTTCCTTCCCCAAAGCCCTCCTCAAAATCGCCAGGCAAATACTACTTTGGGGCTACTGAAATGGCAAAATCTCCTGTGATGCTCCTGTTTACCATCCCATCGGGAATATCAGAGGGCTAGAGTTAGACTGTGTAACATTCATCTAGAAAAAAGCATATGAAAAAATGGTTTCTGAGTCAAGACTTCCAATTATTTGCTTTAGTGAATTAAGAGAACAAAGAGCATAAGTTTGAGGTGCAAGGTAGAAATATTAAAGTCAATGATTAGAAAAACAGCAGTAACATCAAATGCTGGAGATAGTTTCTTCCTTCTTTTTTTTTTTTTTTAATCTGGGTAGCTCCCTGGCTGGGAATCGAACCCAGGCCACAGCGTTGACAGCACCAAAGCCTTAGCCACTACACCACCAGGGAACTCCAGAGATAGTTTCTTTGAGGCATGGAACACATAATCTTGGGGTATAAGCAGCTTTACCCCCATGTTGTAGGATCACTGAGGTTCAGAGATGGTTGGACCGTTAATTTACCCAAGGGTTACGCAGCTAGTAAGTGCTCCCGAATTACCCCAAAATGCCTCAGAGGGTAGAGGCAAATGAATGAACAATTTCTGGAGAGTAAGTGGCGCTGGCTTATTTTGTAGGCTGCAGCAAATCTCATGTTTTATCTTTAAAATCATGCAAATTTTTTATTATACTCTATAATAACACCCAAGTTATTTTTATATTAGAGCAAATATATTAAATTATTTATCAGCTGAATTATTTAACTCTTCTCTCCTGAAGTTGTCACTTTGGAAAGACATGCATTATTTGTTTCCTGTGGCTTCGTAAATGCTGGGGACACAGCCCTGTACCGCTGGGAGGACATCAGCCCAGGAAGACGCACATGGTCTGTCTGAGACCAAGGGGCAATTATTTATATGTGGCTTAAGGGCCTAGTTCCAGGTAGCACAGACTTGTTTTTTAACCACAGCGTAATGTTGCGAATGCTGTCACACCCGTAACGTTTGTTAAGTCATTCAACAAACGTTTGTTGTGCCAGGCCCATACCAGCTGCTGAGCCAATCCGACACCAGAGGGAGCACTGACCAGCCCCGCTGCCTCCCGCAGGAGTAGGCAGGCCGATCCGGCCTGTCAGATTGGGGCCGGACTCCACCCTGCCCCGGGCCCAAGCCGGAATGGGCTGGTCTCACTGACCTTATGAAGGTACGGAAGCCTGTTGGTCCCAACTTCATGGTCCCCTTGATTCCCAGGAACCGGATAAACAAATTGGCCATCCTCTCCACCAGGCGCAGGTAGTTGAACTGCTTTGCGTACTTGGGGAACACCTGCTTGAGGCAGATGGAGGGCAGGTGGGCTTCGGGGTTGGAGTTGCCGTCCGAGGCGGTGGCCTGCTCACTCTCAGAAGGATCTTCCTTCGTGGCTAATGGCTTCGTGAGCTGCTGAGACCTGAATGAAGCACACAGGGAAGAAATGAGGGCACCAAGGTCTGGGACAGGCTTTCCGGAAGCCAGAGCTCTTTCCCTTGCGTGCTCACCTTTCCTTCAGAGTTAAAGCAAACCCAGGAGGTGGGTGTTGTCACTGACCGGAAAACTGGCCTCAGAGAAGTGACCTGCCGCTCACACAGCTAGTGCGTGCGGAAGCCAGGATTTGAACCCAGGACAGAGCCACGACTAGAAGCGGACCCTCCTTCTACTCCTCCATCGCGGCTTCGCGATCTGGACTACTTCCTTGACTGTATTATCGTACTTGATGCAAGAGAACACTCTATTATGGAGCAGTCTGGGTTTGATTTCAAACTCCTCCTTATGGGTAATCGTTGAATAATTAAGAAATATAAAAATCTCATCGAGGGCTGGCAAAAAGCCATAGGCACAGTTCAATGAACAACTGGCAAAGACACATCGGTTACCCGATTGCAGGGATGAGCACAGTTACGTCTTCTGGATTAACTACTTTCTTACTTGGAACTCTCACGCACACACAAAAGTGGTTATAGTGTCGGGATTCCTTAGCCTGGGTATTTTATTTTGAAATTACTCTGATAGGCAAGAGAATTCACAGCTACTAACTCTCAGAGTCCGCCTCCGCCCCGGGAAGTTCCCACCTCCAGACCCGCACACCCAGCCGCCCTGAGTAAACTTCCGGTGGCCCACGGGCATCTCCGACTGCCACGAGGGCTTCCCCTCACCCCAGATCCCCGTTGCCCCCTGCCAGGTGCCCAGGCAGGAGGCGTCAGAACGAACGCCAGCCCCGCGTCTCCCTGTGCCACCACGTCCCACCCCCTTGGATTCCCACAACTCCACTCTCCCCGTACCTGGGCCTTGTTAACGCGTGCCTCGACTCTGGCAGCAGGGCCTCCTGCCTCCAGCCTCCGGCGTCCACACACCCATCCTGCACACTGGCCCCCAAGGCACCCCCTTTTAAAGCCAACCTGATAGGGCCGCCCACCCGCTACGGCCCTGGGGTGACTCCGGAGAGCCCACACAGCACGGCCGCGCCCCTCATTCTGGCACCCGAGGCCCTTCCCGATTTCTTCTCCACCCTCCTCGTTTTCTGTCCCTGCCCTGGACACACGCTCCCTGCCGCCCCACCCTGCCACCCATTGGTGCTACCTGGACGTCCAGCTCCCGCCCACACCCAGCGCCGCCCTCCGCACCTGCCCCGTCTCCTGCCCTGCCCACAGCGGACCTGGGCCTGATGCAGCCCTTTCCCATCTGTGTGTCCGCCCCTGACCCCGAACCCTGAGCACCGAACATTGTCCAACTGACGAATTGGTCCTGGAAAATTAGAAGCACGTCTCATGGGACTGAGTCCAATACCAAGGCCATTTTCTACTCTTTTCTTTATTAAGTGGCCTTGGCCCCGGGCTCCCACTTTCAAGCCTGCCATCAGTCACGGAGCTGGGCCATCCGGGTACCTTCCTCTGTCTTCGAGGCCTCCCCGGGCCCGGCTGCCTGCCACGTTCCTGTCCCACCTTCAGGCCCGGCTCAGACGTCTCTCAGTCATGCTGATGAACTTCTTCCACGTCCCACCCCTGCTCCTTGGACTTGCTGCTTGGCTCCCTTGTTTATAAGCCAATCTGTCCGTTTCGTGAACTCAGTGAAGGCAGGGACCCTGTCTTATGCGATTCTCTCCCCATAGGACCTGGCACGTGCTAGGCGCGTGGGAAATGTGCCATTGAATTTGTTGAACTGGGAAAGTTTGCTTTTAATAGCGAGGTTAAGTCTCAAACAAAGAATCAAGCTGGTGGTCCTTTGCATCCCACCAGCTCTTTTAAATGGGAGAGTGGTTCAATAGAGAAACAGCATGCTCAATAGGCCTTCCAAAATGGTCTTGTCTTCACACCGGCCTAAGGAGCCAGCCTCCCAGAAAGAGAACGCCCTCGTGTGAAGAAATAGTCCTGTACGTTCTGTCCGGGGTCCCTTCCAAGAGGGTCTTAGCACTGGTCTCAGAGCAACAACAGGCAGGGGGCAGAACAGAGCCGTGACCGGAACCAGAACTTTAAAGGAAAACCCCTTAAAAGTTCAACGGGGTGTGTGCTCCCTGCTGCAAAGGGGAGCAGCCCAGTTCTCGGGAGAAGCATGTGTGCCCAGGGGGTGCCACTTTCCTGCAGCCAAATGGGCTTTTATCATCATCTCCCTCAACTGGAGACAGTAAGTAGAAGTCAGGTGGTTACTTTTCAGATAAAATGACATGTTTTCCCAGGAAGGTTATGGGAAGAAACAGAAGGGGGAACTCAGCTCTTAAATTGCTGGCTACATGGTGCCCGCCGACCTTCCGGGCACTCGTGAAGATGGTGTTAAAAGGAGGACCTGGGGGTGCACCGTGTCAATGACAGTGGAAACAGCTCGGGGAACTGCTTCAATCCACAGAACCCCCCTTCCCTATCCTGTCCGCTCTTCACACAACCCCGTGAAGTACACCATGGTTGTTATACCCTTGTCCCAGGTGGGGAAAGCGAGGCACAGCAGGGCGGAGCACCTCTGTGCCCTGGCCGACTGAGAACTACAAATCCGCCCTTCTCACCAGCGCCCTCTCCGCTTGGGCACATCACTCGAGAGCGCCTCACGACTCATGCTGGGGGCTACAGCGTCCTAAGTGCTGCCATTTATTGTTTGTGGCAAATAGCTTTTTCAGATTCGAATAGTAATTCATGTTCCTTGTAGATAGCTTGAGAAATGTACACAGGAATCAAAACCATCTGTAATCCCACGGCTCAGGGATGAACACTGTTAACGTTTTGATTTATCTGGGACGCTGGGATCACATTACATGTCGTTACAAATCCTTCTCCTTCTACTTTGCAAGTACCTTCCCGTGGCACTAAGTACGTTTTCGTGAGTTTGGTTTCTCATGGACATGCAATTTTCTGTATTTTGCCCAAACCATCACTTAATTAGCCATTCCCCGTTAGATATGGAGTGTCTACATGGCCTTCAACTACATGGAATCTAGTGAGCAGTCCCCCAGGTGGTGTGCTCCCCCTGCAGAACCAACACGCCCCACCCAAAGGCGGCCTGGGAGGTCATCCTGTCCAATGATGTCATCTGTTTTCTTTTATTGTGGCCTCGTGGAGACCACATAAGTCCACCACTTTAACCATTTGACAGTATATAATTCAATAGCATTCGCAATGTTGTGGAACCCTCTCTAGTTCCTTTTCACAATGATGTCATTTTAGAGAAGAAACCTTAATCCCAAGTAGATGGGGACGTTAGCACCCAGGGGTCGTTTGGCAGCAGACTGTCCAGGGTGATAGCCTCAGCTGACTTGCCTGGGTGATGGGGACCCACCACCTCCGGGGACCTCTCAGGCCGGGAGGATCTTCCCGATGGCAGGTCAGGCGGTGTCTCCCTACAGCGTCCACAGCCTGCACCCCATCCTGCCCCAGAGCATGGGGAACGAGCCTGATTCCTCCTCCATGTGACAGCCAGCCTTTGACGTTTCTTTCAAGGATTGCTGCACTCACTGGATGACAGCCATTTCCCTGCCTTCCCGAATCCCAATTAAGAACCTCAAGACGAAAAGGGCCTTCAGTGCCACAGATGTCACTGTCATGGACTCGAAACCACAAATTCAGGGGGAAGTGGTCTTACTCAACTGGAAGAAGGCAGTAAAGATACAGCTGATATGTAAGAGGAAATAAAACAGTCAGAAAGGGTGTATTTGCTCGAGATAATTCCAGTGATCTCATGGAGATCCAAGTTATCACAAATGCTGCAAAACCCTGCTTTTACTTAATGGCATTTTAATGGAAATGCCGGGCTTAGAAAATAAAAGTGACTAGTAAAGAAAATATAAATCAAGCTTACTAGTCCTTTGGGGTAATTTTTAAAATTGAATTTGGTGTATCCCTGGCTCATTAAAATAGGGGAAAGCATCCTGGAATGTTTTATCTATTATCATTTTTCAAATAAAATGGAATTCCTTTTTATTAAAACACTTCTGAAAAACCACCTATGTCTATTTTGCCTGGAAAGCCTATTGTTAAAAATCACCACTCCTTAGCAGGGACCTACTACGTATATGTCAAGCAATTTACCCATTTTATTTCATTTGTGCCTCATAACCATTCCATGAGGGCAGTAGAAACTAGTCTCATTTTACAGATTAGGAACTGAGGCCCAGAGAACCCAAATACCTGCCCAACGTCACAAATCAATAGTGGGAATCAGAATTCGCACTCAGGACTGTTTCACTACAAACTCCATGCTTAGTTCACTACTTACTATAGTTCTGGTGCTGATTTGATTCAAATAAAACTAAAGACTTTTCTTCTTCTGTATAAGCTGCATATATTACTGGAAATGAACAAAACAGAAGGGTAGATAAAGCAAGGTCAAATTCCAGTTTTCGAGAAGGTGCTTGAATTCTCTCAGAGAAATAATGTCCATTTTTAGTGAAGTATCCCTTCAGTAATTTATTCCTTCTGGGGCCTGGGATACACAGGTGAGGTGGACGTAGTCCCCGCCACCCAGAAGCACGTGGCCAAGTAGGGGAAGACAGGACCCCCTGTAACAACGACTGGGTGAGGTGCCAAGGGCCAGGTGAGTGGCGGCCACACAGCGAAGGAGCAGATTTGCTGGTCTTGGAGGTGTGCCCGAAGAGAACCTGGTGGGACTGGGACCAGGAAGCCTGTGTGGGTGGGTCTGGGTCTTACCGGATCTTAAAGGTCAGACAAAGGTCCTCGGATTTGGTAGTGCAGATGAGAAGGACGTCAACTGGGGGAGAGGCGAAGCAGAATCAGAAGCGAGGTGAAGACGCATGGCCCTGCCAGCCGCATGGATTCTGAATCGAGTCGTGTGTGGGGGGTGGCTGATGGCAGGAAGCTCTCGGAACACTCTAGGTCAGTGACTCTCAAAGAGGGCTCCCTGTACCAGCAGCGTGGGCATCACCTGGGAAGTCGTTAGAAGAGTGCAAATTTTTGGCCTGACCCTTAGGACCAGCGAGCGGGCTGGGCAATCCGTTGCAGGAAGCCCCGCGGCGATCGGATGCAGGCCACAAGGCACATGAAGGAGGAATTGGCAACTGCTTGACCATGGGGGACACAGAATGGGAGCAAGCGCCCTGGTTTATCTTCCCGGCAGTGCCGTGGTTTGGCAGGAGAGCCTGGTGGGCAGTGGCACCGCGCTGGCCAAGGGAGGTGTGCAGGCTTCCTTCCCCATTGTTCAGCTGAGGCCTGTGTCCCCAGACACTCGGGGATTTCAAATGCACATTGGCACTCCGGAAGAAACGGCTAGCTGTGCGCCAAAGAAGCCCAGTAGCTAATTTAAAGACTTGGAGGATAAAGTCACTAAAAATAAACATAACCACCATGTAGCCCAGCTCTGTCACTTGATAAATGTCTGCCATCACAGAGGCCCCACGTGCTCGATGGTGGTGCTATTTGAAGAGCAGGCGATAGAGGACCAAGCGGGTGAGGCTTGTGTTTCCAAACCGACGAGGAAAAGGCCGGCACGAGGGCTCTCTGTCTGACGTTCCAGTCCCTGTAAGGCCTAGACTCACACTCGGGTGCTCCCCCTGCCACTCACACTCACGTAAGCGCCGTCTCACGCAGCACGGAGTAACCCCAACAGCAGCAGCAAACACGGGGGGGGCTGGTGCTACTGGTAGCTCTGACTATGTGCCAGGAACTGCAATGTAAAACATTTCGTTCTGATAAAACTCTATGAAGTCGGTGTTATTATCTCTCGCATTTTACAGACGAGGAAACCAAGGCACAAAGATACAAACGAACAGATTGCGGACCCAGGAGAGAGCCCCTGCTTCCAGCCGCCGCTCCGCGCTGCTTCCGTTCACTGAGCCCCTGAGCGTCGGGCAGGTCACTTGTCACGTCTCCTTGGACCCCGGCAGCAGGCCCCATTTTGCTGACGGGAAACGTTAGCTTCGGAGAGGTTAACCCACTGTCCGAGGTCACTCGCTCTGAAGCGGATGAAGGTGTCACGTTACCACTCGTAGTTCCACAACTTCTCCGAACTCATTCCCTCCTCCTTTACAATGGGGGGAAGTCTCTAATTTATGGGGTGGTGGGGAGGCTTAGGAGGGACAGTGGCCGCACAAAACTGTGGACCTTGTTTAGGATCAAAACCTCAGGCTTTCCAGAAAGCACCCTGATGAATCTGCTTGCGGGGTGGGCGTGGGCCTGTAACTAACCTCCATTGCTGCCCCGGGAGGGACCAGCACTTATCTGGGCGGGGCTGTCCCATTTGGGTTGTCACACACACACACACATCGATCACCTGCGCTCCAGCTGGGTGACCTCAGGCAAGTCAGATGACCTCGAAAGTTCTGTTCCCTCTCATATAAAATGGGAATAATAATGGTACTTAACCTTTACAACTGAGGTAATTGCAGAAAACAGATGCACGGTGCTTAGCACAGCGCCTCCAAACCTGTTAGCCACTTCCGCCACAGTCGCCGATCGATACCTTTATGTCTCGTGTGCCATCACTGTCTAGTCACCGCCTCAAGGGTTGGCACACACCTCTGGGAACTCAGGAAGACATGGGGTTTCTTGAGCCACTTCCTGACATTCCGCCCCACCCCGACCCCATGTAACAAGCCACCAGCCTGTCGCTGGCCCCTCCAAGGCCTCCGTCCAGGGAATCTCCCTGCAGGTTGCCCAGGGATAGACTGCACCCACCTCTTGTCCCAACCTAAATAAACCCCCATATAAGCCTCATTTCCTAGGGCCCCAGTGGAGATCTGTCTCTTATCTGACACCCTGGTTCTCGACTGAGGATTGCTGATGCCACCCAATAATGCACAAAATAATTGCATCTCCCAAAATAAAGAAAAATAAACTTGAACTGTGGACGCAGAGGGGGCACCAGTGATCTCCTCTCATTTCCCATTACCAGGTGGTTGAGGCAAAGTCATGTGCTTGAGGTGTGGCATCAGGCGAGAGGTGGTGCCACCCACAGGCCCAGTCCCCGCGACTTCCTGTCCAGAGCCTTAAAAAGAAAAGGACGGAAGGAAGGGAGGGAAGGAGGGAGGAAGGAAGGAAGGAGGGAAAAACGACACCACTATTGAGCTGCAACGCCAGAGAGGCCAAAATTCGGATACTGAATGAGGAGCTTAAGGTGCTTCCAGCCACTCGGGCAGGAGGGAGAATTCTTTTTGCCCGAAAGGGTGACAGGGTGTCTCTCTAAGTCATCTTTCTGTGGATGGCTGGGCTTGTGCTTAGCTTTTCACCGGACCCGGGAGGGAGCATTTTCAAAGGACAGGCCCTGCCGAGCTGGCGGCCCGGGGCACGCTGGGCACAGCCGTCGCTCGCCCGCGTGGCCCCGCCGCTGCCTGCTCTGCCGCGCTGTCTTTCACACGGCTCGTCGCGCCCTCCCTGTGCAAACGCTCTTTCCCACCTGATCCACTTGAAAAACACGCATCTTCACACCTCGGGTTCCGTGTCGCCTTTCCCAAGAAGCTGGCTGCAGCTTTTGGAGACAGAATGGAGCAGGCCCTTTCGATACGGCCTTCCAGATTTTGTACGTCATCGTCGTTAGCAGCACTCTCCTTCGAACTCTTTATCGCAAAGACACCTAAAGGGTCATTTGTGCAACTGTCTGTCTGGTGACGTTCCTTTCGCTGGACTGAAAGCCCTGGAGGGCAGGCCCACTCTCACTGGCCTCTGGCTCTAGGTACAGTCCCAACACTGTTCCTGGCACGTAGTAGGTACTCAACCTGTCAGACAGTGAATGCAGTCGTTGTTTCAAAGACTTCTCGTGACAGTGCAATGAATCAGACACGATAATGAACTGCGATTTACACCTGAGGATACCGGAGCTTCGAGAGGCTAAGGCCGCCGCCCAAAGTGGGACGGGGACCCCGCGGCCTGCCTCCAGAGACCGCACTTCTACCCCTCCGCTTCTGGTTGTCAGAGTGCATCTTCCTTCCGCTCTGTCTCTCCTAGTTACTGGGAAGATCCTGTCTGTCTCGGGGAGAACAAGAGCAAGGCACTGTCTGTGTGACAATTGCAATCGGTGGTGTATTAGCCTCTGTTTTACAACCCCCCAAATTAGCAGAGAATGCCAACTTGAGCTTTCATTGTCTAGTTCTGTTAATGAAGGGATCTTTTTAATTACATACTCAGCGCCTATCTGCAACACAAAGCCTTTTAGTGTTTAAACACAGTTCTGCACCCAAGTATAGGGCTGCGTGAATACAGACAATGAGGGGGAAAGCCATGTGTGGAAGTTCTTTTTTGCCTAGACTCTAATTTTATTTGGCATTCAATTTCTTCCAAACCCAGTTCATTTTCTACCGGGATCCTAGCTCTCTTTTGCATACTGAGCACCCAACAAGCCCTTCTCCAGGGATTCAGTAGGCATACCCCAGGTCAGACATCCTTCCTGTCAGATTTCAGATGAAATCTGCTCATGTTGTGAATTTTATTTGTCACCGATTTGCCTTGAGGGCGCCCCCCCACCCACCCAGCGGTGCTAGCGTGGCCAGCTGGTCAACCACTGCTGATGGGCATTGAATGCAAAACCATATTCACTTGGCTATGTCCCAGAGCCTGATGCCATTTGCATCTCGCTTCCCAAGGTATCTTGTGTGTGTGTCATGCTGCATATGGGCTCTTCACTAACGCGAGTGAGTTGATCCCACAGACCTTTCTTGGGCAAGGCTGCCCTGACTTTGCATTTGCATTTGGTCAGGGGGAAAGGAGAGTAAGTCTTACTGAGCCCCTCGTATGGGCCAGGAACTCTCCAGCACATTAATTATCCTGGTTAAGCCACACTGAGACCTTAACATGGAGATAGTAACCTATACCCAGGAGCCAGCATGCCGGGTTGGAATCCTGGCCCTGTACCTAGCCAGCTGGGGACCTTGGAAAGTGTCTTAATCTATCTTGTGCCTGTCTTTATCTGTTTAATGGGGATACTGATTCTACCTAAGTCACAGCCCTGTTGTGAGAATTAAATGGGCTAATGTACACAGAGCCATGCCCGGCATGAGGTGAGCACTCACAATGTGTTAGCTGTTGTTTATTAAACAAAGCTAAAGTCGGGTGAAAAAAGTACTCGAGGTCGCACACCTCCCAAGGGCATCAGGTGGTAATCTGGGCCTGTCTGACTCTGTTGAACCTGTTCTTCCAAGTTTCCAGTGAGGGTAAACAGAGCCAAGGGGGTTCTCTGCTGGCCTTCCACCAGGAGACCGCAATCACAGCCCTCACCCTGGGGGAGCAGGACCCAGAGACAGTCACTCTGTGCACCGGATCCCCTCCTGACCTCAGTCTGAGCATGCTGGTTTCTGCTTCTACTGCTCGGCATACTCTGCTCTCGCCATGGGTTACCAAGGACCTTCTAACTGCCGCTACCCTACTCGACCTTTCTCCAGTTCAGCTTCTTCATAACGTCCAACGCAGCTGGCCACTCTCTTTCTGAGACTCTCACTCTGTGCCCGTGCCCTCTGCTAGTGTTTTTCCATTCTGTGTTTCTCCTCCTCGGATGACCCTAAGGGGTGGGTGGTCCTCAAGGCTCTGTCCGTAACCTGCTTCCTGCCCTACATAATGTCCCTGGGCCATCTCATTCATACAGAGGGAGATGACTCCGAAGTCCCCTCCTGCCGGGGATCTCGTGCAGGCCCCTGTGCCCGGGTGCCTCTGCCCTATCACCCCTTCGGCAGCAGCCAGGCCTGAGCTCTGCTCATCCTTCAAAGCTCACTTCAGATGCCAGCCAGCCCGCGAGCCTTCCCTGACCCCGCACCCAGCGCCACTCTCTTCTGGATTTCCCACAGGACGTCACTGGCACCTCTCCTGTGGAACTGGTCATTTTCTAAACCTATCTCATGGCCATGGAGGTCTGTGGCTCCTTTCATCCAGCAAAACCCGTTTTGCTCTTCCCACAGCAGTCTGCATCTAACATGATGCAAAAAAGACGTGCTGGCGAACGACTGTGTCCGAAAACTATTCTTTAGGACGAATAACATGAAGAATTTGGTGTAATTTTGCCTGAAGGCCAGAACAAGGGTAGGGCATCCTCTGGGTGTCATTTTCAATTTACGGTTCTATAAAGCCCATTTTCTGGGGGCGGGGGGGGGGTAATAATACGGCAATACTAATTTATGACAAAAAGCACAATAGTCATCCTGGTCCACTCCTGACCAACCGGCCGGCCTCGGGGAGGTTGTGTTATGGTCCAGCCTCCGTTTTCCTTCCTTCCGGTGGAGATGGACAACACACTCCGCCTCGGAATGTGATGACATAAAACCAGAGGCGGGAGTGTTAATGAAATGGTAGCTGTCATCATTCATTTCACACACATTTATCAATCCCCTCACCCTCCCCCCTCCAAATAACAGTCTGGGAAATCGGGTCAGCTCAAGCCCAGCCTCCCCCAGGAAGATTTCACTGCCTCTTCCAGTCCACAGCATCCTTTTCCTCTAAGAACTTTGGCCCTAACGAAATCAGGTTCTAAAAAATGGAGCTAATAAATTAGGCATGCCTATTAGCAATCAGGTCCAGTGAGAAAGTCTAACTTTTTTCTTTATGCAATCTGAATTCCCCTAACATAGAGTTGTTGTCAAAATCCATTAAAGTATTTAATTTCACTTGTCATCGCACAATTCCCCAAGCAGACATCCACACAGTTTGCCGCGGTGTTTCTCACAGAAGTACTAAATGTTTAGTTATCACGGTACATTTTTAGATGATGTCTCCCTCATGGCTCTCAAGACTCTAGGGAGGTTGTATAAGTTCAAGTATAAGGTTAAGGCAGGGTGGCGCAGTGGCGAGTGCTGCAGGGGTTATGCATGAAGCAGCCTGGGTTTTAGCTCCAACACTGCCTCTTTGCAGCTGAGCAACCTTGGGGAGGGTACGTAACCTCTCTGAGCATGTTTTCTTATTCGAAAAGTGGTGACAATAATACCAGATGCACGGAGCTTTAATGAGCACTAAATGGAATACCAAACGTCAGGGGGAGCATCGCCCTGCTGACACCTTGATTTCAGACTTCCGGCCTCCAGAACTGTGACAGAACACATTTCTGTGGTTTCAAGCCACCGAATTTGTGGTAACTTGTCATGGCAGCCCCAGGAAACCAATACAAGGACTCAGTCTCCTCATCTCGGAAATGGGTAACCCCCGAGAGTTAGTGCCAGAAAATGTAACTAAAAGCAACTAGAGTGCCCGGCGCATAGTAGGCCCTCAATACATGTTAGCTGAACCAAACTAAGATGTTCTGAGCCATCATCTTGGAAATGTCTCCCCAGGGCACCCCTGGCTGACTGCCTCTACTACAGTACCAGGCTTGTAAAACGTGTAACTTCCAAAGCCAGGAGCCAGGAGGAAGAGCCCCCGGGAGCATCTCCTCTGGGCCCAGGCGCAGGGGACGGACGGGGAGCCGGCAGAGACACCCGCGTCCTTGCGAGGCCGGTTACTAAGCTGGCCTGTCTCCAGCTCTGATGAGCCTGTCACGGTGGGTTTCACAAAACATCTGTTTCAGGAGCAAGCCTGTTGTTCCAGGCAAGCTCTAGAGATAATAGTGTGTTTTTCCCACACACAGCCATGACATGTTCACTGAAGCTGAGTATTTCTAAATGTGACCAATGTCCTAAGTGGCAGAAGCCCATCAAACTCTTCAAGAGCACACATAGCACGGGTTCAGCCCAGGCGGTCCCCGCGGGGCCGAAGACCTGGAGCGATGTTCATTCTGGCTGGCAGGGGAGCAGGGCTGGGGGGGTGGGGAGAGGCAGCAAGCTGTCTGAAATGGGTCCTTCTAAAGGTGAGGCGTGGCTCTGCCAGGGAGTCAGGCCCCCAGGCTCATGCCTCTGGGCGGCAGCGGCCCAGCGATAACCTGCGGTTTGTCTTCTCCACCTTCATTGACTTCGGTTGGCTACTGAGAATGTGGTGGCGACGTGCCCGCCAGGCACACACCAGTGGTCCTGGGGACTCGAACCCAGCTTTGCTGAGTTTGGCTCAGTTCTGGCTCCGAGAAGAAAGCACGTGTGCAGTGTCCCACGTGAGGTGAGCAGAGTGTGACTTGGCATGAGGTGGAGAGAGGCCCGGAAGGCAGACGGGCAATTAGGACAGCGCCGCGCCGGCGGTGGCGGAGGACTAGCAGTCACGTACAGCACGGTGGCATCTGCCACCGTGCCTGGCACAGCGTGGGCATTTCACACCTCGCAGCTCAGCATCAGCGACTGGATGCAACAGAGGGACCACAAGCACGTGTGGAAGACCTGCTGTTCCCACCGTTCCGAAAGCCACCAGCCGAGGCCCTGCCTTCGTGTGTCACCTCTGGGCGCCACACTGAGAAGTGCCGGCTCCAGAGCGCATTCCTGTCCTTTGCTGTCTCAGCCGTCACACGTTGGCAGCGCGCCCACTGGGCAGAGAGGGCCGCTACGTCCTTGCCTCTCAGAGCCGACTGGATTTATCACCAGCGTGTCACGGAGCCGAACACCTCCGGGCCCCCGGGGCCCCGCGGCGCCCATCTCTCCGCTCACCCCCAGGACGCAGGTTCGGAGGGCTCGGCTGACTCGCTCACAGTCTCGCAGCTAGTTAGCCATTCTGCTTTCTCTTTCCTCCATCCTGAGTTTGAATTCTCTCGGGTTGAACCTGTTGAACCCTGAGGGATTCGATAGCTTTTGTCTAAAACCCTCTCTTGGGCTAAATCCTGACCTTGTCATCACAATTGCAGGAACGAAGACCGAGGGACGCATTTTTAACTGCTGGGGTCTCCCACCCCCCTAGCAGCCCCAAGTTGGTTTTAGGTGCTGGGGAACGCTTTTTCCAGGGAAGAGAAACAGATGTGACTGTTGACTCTCTCACTGCTATCGTCCCCCTAGACAAATGGCCTGTCATCCACAGAGAGGTGACAATGTCCTACCAAGGCCACTGCTACTCTCTTTCGATGAGCCGCTCCATGGAGAATACCTCTGCCTGCCTGAACTTTGTCCTGGGCTCAGCAGGCTGCTTGTGGGCTGTACTGCATGGGGGGGCACAGCATATGATATGGGGTTCAGGGTATTGGCACAGGGTCAGTGAGGGGAGTGAGGGGTGGCCCCAGCTGGAAGTGAACCCAGAATCCCTCTCACTAGGAAGGGAGTCACCCCCGCCCCACACCAAGCTAATTCTTAACCTCTGGTCCCAGAGGAAATCATTCCTCCTAATTATTGTTATTAGGCGTAATGAGTAATTAGTAAAATAGCTACCATTTATCAAGTGCCAACTTATGCCCGGTACTTAGAGCAGATTATTTCTCTTTTCTTATTTTATGTTTCTTAGTTTACTTTCTATTTTTCCAATTATAAAGTCAATATATGTTCATGGAAAAAATATTCAAAGATACCAAAACACAGAAAAAGGAAAAAAACCCTTTGTTTTACTACCTGCATACAGCCACCTGCACGTAATAATGTTGTTTTCTTTCAGGATTTCGTGTGTGTGTGTGTGAGAGAGAGAGTGTGTGTGTGTGTGTGTGTG